>MQRK01241427.1:0-31444 GCA_001938485.1 Girardia tigrina | reverse complement strand
TTTACTAATACATTCAAAATTAGTTTAAAAGCATTTGACAAAAATGAATGAAGAAAGAAAGAATTAATATTGAAAATTAACTGAAAATATTCAAAATCTGACGCGATAATTCGGAATAACAATTTTTAAATATAAAGTAGCGGAATTTTATTTTCATTTCAATTATACGCAAAATAGAACACAAATTTATTTACGATGGTTCAAATTGTAAACGATTCGTAAATTTTGACAAAAGTTTTGTTATGATTTAACATTCTGAATTTGTATCATAATGAATTTGAAAAGAAAACATTTTTTCATTAATCGGTCCTCTGATATTGGTTTGAAATTTCCCCAACACACTCCAATAACGTTTTTGAAATCTTCAATTGTTCCAATGAACTGTAAGAGAAATTTAATCGACCAATGTCTTCGTAAATCTTAATGATAAGTTGATGATCGTGAAGGATCTTTTCAACTTCCTCGATGATTTCATATTCACTTATTTATATATATTTATATATTTAATTTAATTTAATTAATTAAAATGATTTAATTTTTTTTACTTTTATTTATTTTAATTATTTAATTTTATTTTAATTAGTTTTAATCAATTATTTTAATTAAATTATTTAAAATATTGATTTTATTTTTAACAAATTGGTTCAAAAATGAGTCAAAATGGAATCGCAACGCGACCAGAGGATTCCAGAATTTCGGCGTTGATAGTTTACGAAATCTTGGTTTGATGAGCCGTTGATTGCATTCGAAGTATTGTCTTTCAATTTGATGTCTTCATATGGTATTCCCATCGCTGATAATACAATCGTGATCATTTGATGTAACTGATTTTCGGGATTCCAATTCATTATAATTGTCATATTAATTGAGATATAAATTTGAACATCTATTGATTTTCAAGCTAATGTTGCGGTTTGAAACTCATTCAAACATTATTATATACATTACTATATACACATACATGTAACACAGAACAGAACAGACAAAGAAAAGAAGAAGATGATGACGTTTAATACATATATTTGAAAAGTTATAACAAATTAACATTGAATTGAATCCCGATCGAAGTCATCCGGTAGCTCCGCACGTTCATGTTGATATTCCACAGAAGCTGAAATATGACATAAAACCAGACAAAGCGAATAAAAACTTACTCGATAAAAGAAAGCGTACATCCACCCCTCTCCATATAGAATATCGCGAGAAGCACCCGTTGCAATAACCTGTCAAAAGGCAAGCGTGCCTGCCCAACAAATATTAAAGTACTCAGGACCGGTTGCGATCGTTCGAGGAGCGTTCATTAACCATGAGTCTATAGGCGGTTCATCTAACTGGTGTCCGCGTGATTGTTCATTTGAGTAATAAATAAAGAATTAATGATGAAAGTTTTATTGGTGACGATACTAATTATAAAAGAGATATGATATCGATGGGCAAACAGTTTAATGGTTGTTAGGCGACCATATTATCGTAGTAGAATAAATTCCTCTCTGAAAATATAGAGATGAGTCTGTTGTTGATATACTCTATTTTGCGAAGACGTCTCATAATGATATGCCGGAGACAAAATAACAATCGTGACAGATAAATTGAGTAAGAGTAAATAAATAAAAGTAACAAAGTTGATTAATAACTATTCCATAATAGATTAACAATTATTTAGACATGTATACAGATAGACAATGCATAAGAGAGGCTCGCACAGAGCAGCGAAATAGTCCACCCAATACTGGAGTAATATTGATTAGACGAGACAATAATCAGACATGCATAACATAACATGGAATCAGCCCTGAGCGGCGCTGAGCTAGTCTGGGGGCCCACAGCCCGTCGGACTTAAAATGAACCCACAGGCCCTCCAGACCTGGCACTGCTGGTCAGATGTCAGGTGAGGAGAGGCGTCCGACACCTTCACTTAAAATATAATTGAATAAAAATTACATCGGGTTGTGGTTGACCCTTAATAACCACTGGGGGCTCAGAGTCAACAAAAATGTTTGTGCTCAGAAGGGTAGTGGTACTTATTTTTAAAAACTCTACGGGATTCCCCCATTTATAATTATTTATAATTATCCGGACTAAAATTGCCTGACTCCGACTACGACTCCAAATCCGATATTTTTAAAATGTCCGACTATATATATACCGACTTCATATTTACCGGTGTTACTAGCCGTGGTATCAAACGAAACTCCTAATTGTGTCTGAAATATTTCATTTAACCAGGCAATTGTACACAACCTCAGCTATGTATGAACCAGTGCCAGACTGCAGTTTAGTAACCGCCAGCAGCTTCGATATTCCTTCCCCAGACACAGCTAACCTGTCGACTTGGTTGCAACTAGTCATGTCCATCATCAGTTTTGTATCCCAATGTACAATGAGAGGCCCATCACAATTAAATAAATCTCTTATGTATTTCCCTGCTTCTGTTCTACATCTCATTCTCTTACGACGAATTGTTTCCCTGTTTAACGCAAGGTCCTCTGTCTGTTTTCCCAGACTGATTGCAGCTTCTGACTGTTTTGACACATAAACTCATCTTCAACATTCATGACATCATCGGTTTCATTAGATTCAGCTTCATTGACTGTTGGTAGTATGTCTTTTACGCACCCTTTATGTTTGTTGCTCATTGGTCAATTACAGTTTTATGTCTGAGCTATTGTCCATCTTACAACCATATTCGTGTTTCTGTAGGTGTGATTTTGTATGTATTAATCATGTGTTCATGAGCATATTGTGTGATGTTTATATATTTGCATGTGTTTGGTATATGTGCTATGTAATTTCTTTTGAATATTTTAGTCTAATTTTTTAAGAAAAAAGAATTCAATGAAGAGATAGATAGCGTGAAAGAATAAAAGAAAGAAAAAAGAAATTTAGTAAAAAAATGAAAGACATCGGTTTATATTTTCCCCTATTTCACCATTGTAATAATAAGACTACATAAAATTTTAAAATTCAAAAAATAATCATAAATCGATATGAAATAATTGTCAGAAGTTTACTACGAAATATTATTATAAAGTATTATTACTTACTTGATTGCTGTTAATCAGACTTTTTGCTACAAATTATTCTGAAAATTTATGATTACATTGTGTTGAGGGCAGCTTGTTGAGGTGAGGGATCAGAATCCCAAACGTTGCGGTAATGGCACTCTGAACCCTCAGGTTATCGATTACCACCCAATATTTATATACAATGCGGTTCTAACTTATTTCGGTGATGAGCGATTGATTCGGTACCCAAGTGCGGACCATGTTGACGGTTGTCTGAGTGGTTTTGCACCCCAAGTCAGCCATATGCGATAGTGACTTTCGACGGATAAAGCAGATATGGATCACTAATACGTTGTTCCGGTGTTACTAATAACGTCGAATTAAATAATACCTCCTATAAGTTAATGAGAATATAATTGCAGTGTTGTCGAATCGGAGTACTGGAATCGACATGTGCAGTGTACGTGTTGTGTAATTGGTTGTGTGTGCAATCTCGCTGATCCGCTCGACACTCAGGTTGCCCCGAGAATCGGACGGAGGTAACAGGGTTGCGCAGGGAAACTTTCTCGTTTTGCTGGGCCCGTTTTAATTTGATGTCACAACAAAATTTACTGCGCGATGTTTTTTCTTGTGATGCTTATTGTCTGTGACGTTTTTTCCAGATTCCGATGGTTTGTATTAAAAAGTATTTTTCCTTTTGTGAAAATTTCAGTAATGATAGTATAATTGTTCGGAATACAACGATCATACAATTTATTTTGAAATAATTTTGCTAGTGATGGTACAATGGTTGTGAATACAACGGGGATAAAATTTTTAATCGCCATTTCACTGGGATAATTTTTTGTGTTAAAATAATTGAAAGAAACAACAACAAATATTTTTTACTAATAAAAATTATTTAACCTTTTAAATTGTTTTTTACATAAATGTTATGGTACAAAATATTCACCATACGTTCTATTACATTCCATATAATGCATTTTAAAACGCTGAAGATAAACGGAGAAATCCAATTTCAACAGTGATGACAAGCATTTTTATTGTTAATTACGAGTATTGCTTCACATATTTTTAGTGTGCAATAATTCGACGAATGCATTACTAAATCTCTAGATTTATTTTAATTAAAATGTTCATGGGTATTAATACGGACCCAACATTTAAATTTACTCTCGTAGAGCGAATGTCCATCGGTAGATATGCGGTCTTCGTCGAGTTAATAATTAAAATACAAGATAATTATGCAATAAAAAACTTTATAAAAATAAATTTTATTAATTTTAATGTATACATTAAAAATGATCAGTAAGAATGAAAACTATTTGAAATAGATGAAAATCGAAGTAATTAATTTTTGGACGATATTTTGATGTCAGTAAATTTGAATAAATAATTAATAATCAATAATACATAATATAGTATAAAAATATGCAAATGAAAAAAATCAACAAAAATGGGACTCTAAAAAAACTTTTAAATTCATATATTGATTGGAAGATTCAAAAAAATGAAGCAATTAATTGAAAAACATTTTAACGAAAAAATTGTCTATAAAAAAACTTAATAAAAAAATATTTAATTATTATTAAAATTGTTAAAAATTGAATTAAAGGTCAAATTTGTTCTTGTTTAAATTGACTAATTTAATTGATTTAATATTTACCTGTAAACAAGAATTTTTTTGAAAATAAAAGAGAAATATTCGCGTACGTGACTCGAATTAATGAATCAAAAATTAACATTGATAAATGCAACGAGTACAGTGATACTTAATTATAAAATACGTTTTGTGTAATGTAACTCTCTTTTAAAGAGTTAAGATATTATAGTATTGCTTATTTAGTCTAACTTTATTTTTCCATTCTATTTATTAGCTTACTTTCTATATAGGTATATATATATATATATATATATATATATATATATATGTATCCATGGAATTTAGAAAACCTGTTTTTGAAGGCTTTTTACTCATTCGAGGTTCCCGATCAATATTAATTGCAAGATATCTACTTATAAATTATAAGTAGTTTATATTAATTTTTAATGTGTTTTTTTAATTAAATATTTTTAAATTTTAAAAACTTTGTTGGCAAAGTAGATTTCTGTCTGGATAAGAATGAATATAAAAAATTAAATTTGTTGATTTACTAGTTTAAGCTTAAAAAAAGTAAAAAATAAAAAAAAATTGTATGAAATTTTATATAATAATATTTAAGAATGCTGATTAATAATTACCAATTGATAAACTTTCCTAAACTGATAAAATAAATTAAAAAATCTAAATATATATATATATATATATATATATATATTAAAAAAAATTAAAAATTAAAATTAAATTATTAAAATCTAAATTAAAATATATATTAAAATGTTGGAACGATAACAGAAAGATTAAAAACAGATAAGGTGAGGATCACAATATAGTTCAAAAGGTAAAACGAAATATTTCTTACGATGACGGATGGGTGAGATGGGTGGAATGTGAAAGAATGAGGATCTGTTTGAATTGATATAGAGACTAATTGTAAGTTTCAACCCTTTCATTATTAGAAACGAAAAGCGGAGTTTTCAATTTAAAGTATGATGGAAACATAAAATAGGTATAATTAACTGTATCTACCAAATAGACACGGTTTATAGACAATAATTTTAGACAATATAAAGGCAGACAATATCTTTGAATTTTTGTTTAATCTAATTTTTATTTGTAAATATCGCTTCTGATACTAATATTGATTGTTAATTTGACGCTTAACAATAATTATTATATGTACTATTTTTTTCTTGCATAAACATTTCCGGCTTCCCCTGCACTACGATTAGACGATAAATTGAATCAAGTGATAACTTTCAAACTGTTAAATTGTAGAAAAATACTATATCTTAAAAGAAAATACTAAACTTTTTGTTTAAAATTAATTTGAATTCTTAAGACTTTCCTGGTGAAAAAATTCTTAGAGTTTAATAGACAAATTCGTTAATTCATTCTAAAAAAGGATTTATATTTGTACATATAGACGACAAAATTGTCGTAACCCCAATACTTTACGTAGATGATTGTCTACGTATTAAATTTTTTACCTGTGATTGTATACATTCTCCTTTCGATACCTATTACATAATACACGGTTAGGAAAAGTCACACTTTTTTAGTTGGAGCGTCGTTGAATTGTTATTTTTTTCTTTTATACACACTTAAAACTAAATTATATATAATTTAATGCTTATTATTAGGTTATTGGAAAAGCAATTTAGGTTTTCGAACCTAAACTTTAAACAAATGTAACTCAGCACAGAATAATCCTTATTAATCGAAATAAAAACCGTCAGAATCAATACATTTTGCCAACGAGGAACAATTTAATTGATGCCCCTAGTGTAGACCTCGTGAAATCTGAATGCGATGAAAGCGTTAAATGCGTCTTTGGCGTCGTCTTGGTTTTTGAAGCATTTTTCCTGGAAGTGTTCTAGATGCTTAAAATATGGTGGTCGGTGGGTGAGAGGTACGGTGAGTAGGGTAGATGAGGCAGAGTTTCGTAGCCAAATTCGTTTAGCTTTTGTAGGGTCGGTTTTGCGAAGTGTGGTCGGGAGTTGTCGTGGAGGAGAATCGGTCCCTTCATACTGACCAATCTTGGGCATATACTTCGGAATTCGTGATACATATTGTCAATTTGTTGGAAGTACTTCTCTATGGCAGTTTTGTAGACTCGAGTCGGAACTTAAGTCCTCAAAAAGACTCCACTCGAAAAATTATCAAAGTGACTCGGCTCGTGATTCCTTTAAAAATATTGACTTGACTCGACGAAAAATAAAGCTGACTCGACTTGTAACTTTTAGCGGATTATGAATTCATAATTAATTCATAAATTAGGTAATTCTTTTCGTTTAGTTTGTCGAATCGGTTATAACGCTATTTCATCATATTTAACTCATTCTATCACGTTTACTATTATATCATGTATTTGAATTATACCATATTCTATCTAATCATTAAACTATAACCTTTCGGATTACTCTCGAACGCATAGATACTTATTAAGACAAATTGAATAAAACATAAAATTAAATAAAACATAAATCGTAAAATATAGTTCAAATATTTATTATATTGAAATAACTGTTGTCCCGTACGGGAGTATATAATCTTATCACTACTCGCGGCCTCTATTTATGATAACGCTCCCCGGTCTTGGTCATTATATCGTCCGCTGGATATGTATCGGTAACTCCAATCCGTCAACGATCGACATTACACGTTCGCCTTTGAGGAACGTCTCTATCGATATAGAGGTGACGCTAAGGATCATAAGAGCTGCATAATATCCTACAACTTCTAACGGTGTGCCCTGGGGCGAATCATTCTGGGGCATCGAGGGACGGCGGAGACGGGCGACGAACGGTAGCTAAAAGATTAAATAAACAGTAGAAGCACGACCATCCGTGCTTATGAAGATCTGGTTCTAAACTATTCAGACAATATTAAATTGAACGCGCTATACGATTAATATCAACACTGTTTAGGCGCACCTTCAGAATAGTCGCTTAAATAACAACACTTGAATTATTAAAATAAAACATTATAAATAATCAGTCAATAAAATACGCGAATTTCGTCAAATACTTTTATTACATAAATTAAAGGAATTGATAAAATTTATAAAAATACTGTAAAATTACACGGTGCGCGTGAATGCCCGGAGGTCCGTTCAGTAAGTCGCTAGTTGATTACCTGCATTTATTTATTATGCTTGATTATTTAATGCTTGATAGAGAAGATTGTGTTAATCTTGCCAGTAAGTCGCTCTTAGGTAATTCGTGCAGGCTCTTCTGTTCGTCGACGCGTCTCTAGATGGAAACGTCCCTTCGAATCGTTGGTTGATTTCTATATTAACGAGAGATTCGTAAATTCTACTGCCCTCGTTTAATCTCGGTTTAATTTCTTCTTGTTGAAATTCTCCTCGTCGGGATGAAACTTGTTCGGTAACTGTCGTGATTACTTTTAAATCGTTATCAAGTCGCGTTTAAAGTTGCGTTTAAAATCGTGATTAATTTTTTGTGTGCAAAATTACGTGGCGATAATGATGAAATAGTTATCTTATTTATAGGGTTGATAAGACACCCTTCCAATCTTCGAGGGCCAATCGATCTCTGCCAGATAAGTGTCTGGGCTTTTCCTCGATGCTGATTGGTCAATCCGGGTAGGTGTGTCTCCGTAAAAAAATTTTTTAAATTTTGAAAATTTTGTTTTATTATAGGAATCTTGCCTGTGTGTCGTGACACACTCTAAGAATTTTTTGGAGTTTACATGCGGCCGAGTCATTGGTGATTCAGAAGAATTGTCACCCGACTTCTAATTTTGGATTTTTCGGGTGATTCATTGTAAGTTTTTAATTAGTCTTTGTTTATCTTAATTAATTCTCGATTCTTTGCAGGGTTATAACTTTTCCCAGGAGGGTCTCATTAATCTGCGGATTTCAATCTTGGACTCGTTTGACGTTGCTCTCTCCTGGGGTGGTTTGCTGACTTTCTAATTCAAACGGGTAGTCCGGTAAGAAGCTTTATCGTTTTTTGGGTGTACTTTTAATTAAAATTTTTCTTTTAGGCTCCGTAACTTCTTTCGACATATGGCAATTAACGGATCGACTACCTTCAAGGATGCGTCTCACAGTCTTTTATCCGGGGAGGGGTTAAAGTTCATTTCTCTTTATCATGTAACTTATTATTCGACTTTATCTGTTCTCTTTACGTTCTGTTTCTGGTTTTCACTAATGCTTTGTTGGGTTACGAGGAGGCCGAAAACAGTTCCCATCCTCAATCTGATGACAAACTCCTGTCGTAACGTTTCAAATATATGTATTGTACTAAAATCGCGTTTGTTTTTGTTGTATATAATTTTTTTTTGATTGTAACATGGCTTGGTTTACTAATTTTTGGATCGCAACAAATTCATAAATTCAATTAAATCTTAGACTATCTACAAAAGTTAAGAATCTCTTCACTATAAACTACCAATGCAATTATTAAGTCAAAATGTTAATTAACTATTAGGTTATGCAAGTTAAACAGAAATTTCACATAATATGAAATTACCAAGCTATGAAACATTAATCACTTTAAACATCGACAAGATTATTTAATCAGATATTATTTACATATATGTTACTATATGTTTATCAGAAGATTCATTATAATGCTACCAAATGTTATTTAAATATTATTTCACCGTGCATTATTAAAATGTTTATTATTAAACCTAAATACAAATACTGTTAAATCATATAAGAGTGAATCACAAATGGTTAAATTATCTGTAGAAGTGGAACGGCTATTAAACGTGAAGTCAAAAGAGATAAAGGAACAAATTCTGGATTATCTATAACTTACATAACTAAATTAAAAGAAATATCTAAATTAACAGTTGAATTAGGGATTGTAAAATTATTAAACAACGAGCCAGTAAACTATTCTTCTTACCAATAACTCCTATCTAAATACAATACGTTTATCGATATTGAGTCCTTCACAAACCACTCCTCAATTATAAAACTAAGACTAATTTTTAATAAACAACCAAATTAGTTGATTACCTGCATTTATTTATTATGCTTGATTATTTAATGCTTGATAGAGAAGATTGTGTTAATCTTGCCAAACTTCAGGAGCGAGCTTCACGATTTGATGACATGATAGATACAATGAGACATCTCGTCCTTGATTATGATATTGATTTGTCATTCGAGGATATATATCTATTCCGAACCGCATTTAGAAACGCATTTGAAACTCGACAAGAAAGCTGGAAGATTTTGAAAACAATCGACGAAAACGAAGGAACGAATGGTTTCAATCAAAATATAATCGAAATTGCGAGTTATATTGAAAAAGTGGAATACGAAATGGAGAGAATTTTCTTTGAGGTTCTGTACGAGTTACTCCCGAAATTGTCAATGAACTCAGTAAATCAGATAGCCCATAGTTTCTATTCGGGCATGGAAGACCAATTTTGGGTATATCGGCACAAATTTAATTTAATTAAATATAAATTTAATATAAATATTTACACCAATCTATTAGATTCCCGGAGAAATCGATTGAGTAATTAGACTAAATGACAAACAATGAAATGAAAACATTCAATTTAAATTAGTAAAATGGGAGTGGTCGATATAAATTATGATTACGTTACCTTAATAAACTTTCAAATATAAATCGAGAAAATAGCTAATCGACGTAAAGGAAATATTTAGTTTTATATAAGATTAATAAAACGGCAATTATCAATACGGATTATAAAAGCATTTTAAAACTATAAACTGTGAAAATGAATCGCTTAAAGCTTTTTTTCAATGAATAAAAGTTGAAAGAGAAACAACATTTATTTATTTCAAAGTTATATATAAATATATATATATATGTGTGTATGTAAAGAAATAAAATAAATGGATTAAATAAAAATAGATGTTTAAAAATAAAAATTCAAATTAATTTGAATTATTAATGTAAAGTGACAAAATGTTTCTTTTTTTTAAGTTTTCTTAAAGTTTCACTTTTTTAAGTTTTCTTTTTATCTATTTAAATAACAAATATTTAAATAATGCAAGAAGATTACAATTAACAATCAAATTTTAATTTCTTTACGATGACTGTTATCACTAACTTTAATTTTCGTGGCCATCTGACGGCCCACTCTTGCTCTCTGACATCGTGGAGCGACTTCGACGTAAATGTCTATGGCCATCTGACGGCCCACTCTCGTTCTCCGTCATCGTGCAGCGACCCCCTCCAATCATAATTTATTTTCGGCGATTGTCGTTCTTCGACACCATCGAATGGCCGCCACCAATCACAAATTGTGACCCTAATGAGGGTTTTACTATCTTGTCTTGCGGCATTGCTCACAAACTCCAACACATCGACTGTAGCCATTAAAACTGACGCTTCAGAAAAACCCCAGACAAATATTTTCGCCGGATATCTTTCGTCGTAATTGCCGAGAATTTCTACGTTAAAACCGTCGGACATAGTTCGAACAAAATACAAATGTTAAATTTTAACCATTTCATTATAAGATTTCTAGATAAATAAGTATATTTTATCGAATTGTAGATATGAACTTAAGTTAAATTTCCTTATTTTAAACTTTCAGGCACAAATATATTATAAAAACTATACTTAAAAATTTTCTAAACTTAGAAATATTTTTATTTAAAATATTTTAAATGTCATAATTTAAGTTTATATCCATTTAAATGCTTTTCTTTTTTAAAAAGAATTTTAAATTTTATTTTAAACAAATAAACGCCATTTATAAATATTTTTGATAATATATTTCGACGGTTTAACCGTCATCATGTCACTGATTATGTTCTTTTCTATTGATTTTATATAAAATATGAATGATGATACAATCACTTAAATTTACGATTACGTCACTTTTAGAAGATATTTAAAGATGTGCAAGGCATTGAGAACAAAAGAAATCGACATGTTTCCTTGAAACATGTTCAGAAGATAACATTATTCCGAGTTTCATCCTAAAGACAAACCTTCATGAATGTATACAAAGTAAGTTATAAGATCTATTCATCGAAAATGTTACGGAGAATGATCGAGAGAGAAGCAAAAGAAACGAAATAGTTAAAGAATTAAAACTGATCAGATTTGCACTATATAATGTAAGTAATGAATGAATGTATCTATTGTTATACTGATTATTAACACTAACAAAACTAATTACAGTAAAATTGCTGCACAAAATAAAAAATTATTTAACTTGAGTGTTTTTTTGTTTGGTGTTTTTAAATTTAATGTTG
Source organism: Girardia tigrina (assembly GCA_001938485.1). Lineage (NCBI taxonomy): Eukaryota > Metazoa > Platyhelminthes > Tricladida > Dugesiidae > Girardia > Girardia tigrina. The sequence goes on along the minus strand of MQRK01241427.1, from coordinate 19,617 downwards.
AAAATACTGTTTTAAATTTATGTCAGACGGTTTTATCTAAAGATGAGCTCAACTTATTAAAATATGGGCATAAACAGTCTATTAAGAATAGATTTAATAAAAATAAGTGTAAGGCAATGCACTGTTGAGGCACTGTGTTGAGGCAATGCATAGTTTTTATACTACAAATCCTATTGATTTGAATAATATTAATTTTGATTTTAATAATTTAAAACACACTTTAAATAAAAGTGCTAAAGAATATTTAAACAAAATTTGAAACAAAGCAATAAAACGAAGTCCGGATGAAAATCTTCTTTTAATAACCAAAGTCATTCATTTAAAAATATATTTTAAGACAATATATTTCGACGGATCTACCGTCATCTTCAGGTCACTAATTAATAATCAATTCACCTGTATATAAATACAAAAATGATGATTATGTAATCGATTGCATGAAATCATGCTAATCAAAAATTCTCAATAAGCTGGTTGAGACTACCGATTGAACATTGATTTTCGGGCAACGTGACCTAATTAACAATGCTTCACACGACACTCTCTCCCAATAACTGTCAAAATGCTTACACAGAATTTTCAAATTATCAAAATTAACATCACAATAAAGCAATAAAAAAAAGCAATAAAGATCTTTGTATTTTAAAAAATTTATCTAAAAAATATATCAAAGCTAGTAAATTTGATAAAGATAATGGATTTGTTGTCTTGTTAATTTTGATTACATAAAGAAAATGAATAATGTTTTAAATTGCTCAAAATTCCTTAAAATTGTGAAATTAAAAAAATTACCTCTAATGAAAGATGAAGATCACTTTTTCTCGTTGATAAGAAACCTTTTTAATGATGGACATATTATGAAGGATTTGTTGACTTAATTCACGTGTCTAGTTCTCAACCTGCAAAATTATACAGTCTTCCTAAAATACATAAAGATGGAGTTCCGATGCGACCGATTCTCTCTATGATCCGTACATAGCAATACAATATTGCTAAATACCTAGACAAGAAGATAAAATCTTTGATTCCTAATTATTTTATTAGTGAGGACAGGTTTGAGTTTGTGAAATCTATTGCTAATTTTGAAATACGAAAGGAAAACGATTTTATGGTTTCTTTTGATGTATAGAGTTTGTTTACTAATGCTCCATTACAGAAAACCATTGAATTATGTTTTGAACTTTGGCGTAAGAATTATCTAGACAATTCTGATTTAAATGAAGTTACTTTTCGAAAACTCTTAACAATTGCTACTTTAAATATTCATTTTCTATTTAATGGTGAATGATATAAACAAATAGATTGGGTTGCAATGGGTTCACCATTGGTTACAACGTTAGCCTCTATATTTCTGTCATTCATTGAGGAAAAAATAGAATTGTTTATGAGGAAAAAACTACTATTGTATAAGATGTGGATGATATCTTTCAGGTCTTTGAATCTGGAGAAAATGTTTTTCCTTTTCTAGATTACATGAATTTGATACATCTGAAGATAATCTTTACAGTGGATTAAGAAATAAACGGAAAATTACTATTCCTTGACTTGTTAATTAAAAAGAAAAATGATCATTTTGAAACTGAAATATATCGAAAGAAAATTGATACTGGTTTTTACACCAACACAAACAGTTTTTGTGAGTTTAAATATAAAAGGAATATGATAAAAGGTTTGTGTCACGACCCTTCTGAGCTATAACATTCTTGAACGCTCCTGAGCCCCCAGTGGTTATTAAGGGTCAACCACAACCTAACGTAATTTTATGAATTAACTCGCTATCTCTGATATGTTTATTCATGAAGGGATCGGGCGCCTCTCCTTACTCGTCATCTGACCAGCAGTGCCAAGCTCGGAGGGCCTGCAGGTTCGATTTAAAGACAGGACGGGCTGTGGGCCCCCCGCCTAACTCGGCGCCGCTCGGGGCTGATTCCATGTTGTGTAGTTATTGTTCATGCTGCATCAATTAATTATCACGGTAATATATACTGCTCTGTCCTTGCGTGTGTCTCTCAATCTTGTTTGTCCGAACCCCTTTATAGAGATTTTTCTGTTGTGAGTACATCTAGAATTAAAGTTTATTAATCTGCATACGATATTATTATTATTAATTCATTCTTATTATTCAGATCTCAATTATGCTTGCATTTCAACAACCAGTCTACTTTAACATTTATCTTCAATATATTTAATCTGAGAGGAGGTTATCATATTCACATTCATATAAGGTTATTTGCTCATCATCATATATGATATTCAACTACCAACGTAAAAGCATTACTATTAATTTATTTGCAATTACCAGATCGATAATCAAATCTCAGCATTCATCAATAAATAAATATTTATCATGTTTATTCAAGCTTATCGTTTCAACAGCTCAACAAGTTGGTGCTTATAAGAATCAAAATGCGATTTAACAATTCATTATTGTTCCACACCAATGGATGTATTATTGACCGAGATCTGTATTCATTGTTCCGCTCCATCGAGCTCATCACCATACCAGAACCGTGTTGGTTCATCTGGGCCTGATATAAGAACCTTCTGTTCGTACTTCAACTGGGATTCTATCAGCTCATTATCGGGCGTAGCGTTGGTGGACAGCGTGACTCTTTCATATCCACTGGAGAAACTCTGATTCTCATTATCAATACTAATTATCAAGATACGTGCGATCTATCTCGAGGTCTCTCTTTCGTGGTTTATTCTGTTCATGATTCGTTCGGGACATTTCATGTGAAGGCGGCGGCTACGGCAACGACGGAGTCTAATTTATTCGCTAAAACTGAGAGAGGTTAGAAACCTAATTATCTATATAACTATATAAAAGACCTAATTATAAATTTATACATTTATTAAAAATAACAATAAAATAATTCACCAAAATTTCGTAAAATTTACATTTGTTTCGATCCGAGGAATATTAGTAAAGTAATTTTTGAAATGTTTCTTCCTCTGTCTGTTAATAAAGCTTATCCCGTCTCGTGGATTTAAATGTTCTATTTGGTTATTGTGATTTTACTTCTTATGCTCCGTTCAATTAATTCAATCGATTCTATCTATTAAGTCTATTAATTCAATTACTTCTATTACTTCTCATTTTACTGCAAATGAATGTATTATTTATAGCGATGCTGTTCTGCTTGTTATACGTAGCGTCGGGCTATTTTCTTCGTGGAAGTATTCTATTGGTGCAGATTGGCAACTGTCGATTTTCATTTGCCGGAACCTACAATGCATGTTGATTTTTGACAAATGTTCTGTCATTCTAGAAAACCTGGTCTAAATTAATCATCAATGATTCATGCTGATTTTTGATGATTGAAATGAGAGGATAATCATTGAAACATTGTTAATTAAGCATTTCAAACCATGTTTAAATGCTCAAAGTGATTCATTTAGTTATACTAAAAAATTTTAATTTTTTTTAATAAAAAAGCTTTTAAACGACGCACTTTTACGTAATGGTCTGTCGCTACCTAAATGATTTGAATTTTCAATTAGTCAACTGACGATACCAAAACTGATGAAACATGTTTTGAAATATAAATATTTTGAAAAAATGGTGGTTTTTTGTTTTATTTAATAGACTACAATTATAATTGGTTAATATATATTTCATTTTAAAAAAAGTTATGATTATTATTATTTTAAGGAAATAATTTAACCTTACTGTGTTTAATGTAAAAATTTTAATATTTAAAAACTGATACCTAAATACGTGATTAGAATTTTTTAATTTAGGGATGAATGAAAACTAATGCGAATTATATAAAGTCATGATACTTATTTTGGTAAATGGAATAATATTTCGATACTTGACAACTGTTATTTTAATTTGACTTTTCTACATTTTAAATGAGAGTCAAGAAGAACAAATTTCCGATTGTTTGACTTATTTTCACTTGGGCTTTTGTTATTGAGGTGCCAGCCACCGGATCTAGCTGTGGCGACCGGCATCTCTTTAACGTGTGGAAATTTAAAACTCTAAGAGCTCGGCGCAGCGACCACGCATCAGCTGTGTACCGGTTGAGTGCAGTGGACACTGGCCGGTTAGTTGTTCTGTATTGGTCCTGCGACCGATTCGTGGCAGTTCGCTGTGGAGTAGTGAAACCCAGAACGGCGGGCCATACAAATACTCTGTTCACTTGACATCGGTCGGTCCGCCTGGCCAGTTCACGTCGACTAGCAGTGTACCATTGGGTCGCACATAACAGTACCGGGTTCGTTCCGACAGGTTCGTTTCGTCGCGAAGTGATGTGGTTACAAGGATGCCGCATGAAATTATGATACGAGATTCACAATAAGGAAGAGTAAATAACCCCTACATAATTAGACTTATTTTTTTGCCAACAGTTGACATTGATGTTTTCAGTTTAAATTAAATTCATATTTTAATAATATGTTAAAATTCCGTTGAAACGATTAAACATACGTTAGTTTTTTTGATTTTTTGCAAGCTGTCCTTATTGCTATTTTGAGCATCAAAGTTATTTTGAAAGATTTCATTTATTTCATTTATTAATCGTATAAAATTGTGAAATCTTTATGAAAAATTCTTTACAGTATCTCAATCAGGAGATTAGATAAAGGAAAAGAGTATTTAGATATACTGCATACCAGAGTAACTCCTGACAACCTTGAGAACAATCTTCGAGAAGTAATAAATGCACAATATCACTTTCAAATCATCGACAGGGTATCAAGCAGAAATCCTAATCCTGACAAAAGAGTTTTGTACGAATTATATAAAGTGCAGTTATCCCAATATATGTTGATTCCCTCAATACCAGAAATAGCTTCATTTGGATCAACGGATAAAGACTATCAATGGCAGACGTATAAACTAACACTCCCAGAGGAACTGAAGAAGTCTCGAGATCGCTGCAGAACATCAACAGCTATAACGTTCATTAACGACAAGATATTTATAAATAGACCGCCAATAAAGAATACATCAACAATAGTAATCTTTTTATCTCAGTCCCACAGACAGGAATTCAAGAGCACCCAGCCAACGATGAGTTGTAAAAATTATGGAGAAGCAATGCGAATTGGAGTAATGCGTGTAAAGGAGAGTCCAAGCGGAAATACTGTGCAAGCCTATTCAGAATATGTAGTTGTCAATAGAGTAGTCTACAAACCCAAATTCGATCATCAGTATATCGAAGTTCCTATTTTTTCTATCAAACGGAATTGCAAAAGAAAATCACTCTTACTATGAGATATCAACCTTTACGAAATGTACAGGCAAATCGATTAGCGGAACCATTACTTTTAACGTGCGAAAGTTTTGAATACCGAATACAAAAGTTTTACATCGAAAGACCAAGTGATCTATTGAAAGCATGTGAAGATCAATTAGAAAGATATGATAGTAAACCTGCACGAATAATGACAAGCTATCTGACTCAGCATAAATACAAATGGATAATATTGCATCATCAAGAGTATCGACTTGACGGAAACAAGCTTCAAGATCAAATCGAACAGGAAGAAGATGAAGTTTATCGACGAAATCCAGACTTAATGTTAGAATGGGAATATATATATGTTGAAGACAATGTACCGAAGATTCGATTACCACCACAAGAAAATATCACTACAATCAGATCAGTAATCAAATTGACAACCACTGAACAAATGCAGCCATCGGTAAATATTTTATTGTTAATAACCGTTTCAGCAACATGCACAATCGCAATCATGATGCTCGTAGTATTTCTGATGTATCGACAAATATAACAGAGCGCATAATGCAATGGAATTAACCGGAGCGCCGGTGGGAATCATGAACCGAAGTCAAGTGCAGAGTCCGTTGTTACTACAGCCACCGATGAACGTAATACCTGATGGAAGAAGCCAGGGATTCGACAATCCGGCTTACTTTCTGCAATATACACAATGATAAAGACAATGATCCAGTGTAAATAGACTTGAACTTTATATTATTTATCCAGTGCGTATTCAAAACTTTTATCCAGTACTTTATATCTTGATCCAATGTTTATAACTTGATTTAATCCTGTTTTATTTTTTTTTTGTTGAATTATATATTGTAAAGGGAACTCTATATGATGACCGTGTGTACATAATTTTCTTTTAAATTTTGGGGCGAAATTTAACAATACCGGGAGGAAAATGTTGCGATAGAATCAAAAATTCAATATAAAATAAGTTAACATAAAATTTAAGCATGATTAAAACAAAATAATCAAAAGATTGCAAAGTGCATAAAGTTAGAGAATTCACATGAAAATAGAAGAATTACAATAAATAAATAACAAACAGCGCAAGAATATACACAAAATGATACAAAAAACATAAATATTGATAGAAAGATGAATATCATCGATCCAAAATTTTCTAAAATTTTTTAATTTTCGAAAGTCCAAAAATGGAACTGACGTGTTCCAATCAAAATTGGTCGTACGATTCCAAAACGTACGTGGACCAATTAAGATTTAACACGCGACAATTTTAGACTGAAATCCCAGTATAAATACTGAACAGTTTTAGACTTAAAATCAGAATATTTTGAACAAAATTTGAGAACAAAAATTGAATATTTTTGAAGAATAAAAATCAGAACATTTTTGAACAAAATTCGAATATTTTTGACAACAAAAAGGTTGGTATTGTTAAAATTTTCACGTCCGAGAGAAAATAATGGATTACTCTCTCTCTCGGATCCCGAATTTTTAAGTTTTATCCCTACGAACGGGCGGTCATCCGCTTTTTTTTATTATGCTTTTATTCTATTATGTTAAATCGTTTTACTGCACAATTATAAATATTTCATAACCATTTATTTTATGTTAAATATTATTTTTGATGATCAATTTCCGCTCAAATACCCTCGGGTAGGATAACGTTTAAAATCATTTTATGTAAATTAAAATTCTTGAAGGCTGGTTCTGGCATGCGTTTTAGCGTTGCCAGAATAAGTCCCCGGTTTATGAAGTCTCTGAGTGACAATAAAACTCAAGAATTCATACCGGAAGGCAGTTTCGGAATCCGACTGCAAATCTGTTTGACCACTTACGTAGAATAGAGATTAAATAATAAATCAACAACTCGTATTATATCCGTTATAATTTTAGATAATACAAGAAATTGAATTACGGGAAGCTAAGCGAACAATTGAGAAATTGCAACAAGAGAACAGAGTATTAAAGTGAGTCAGGGCGACAGATCGCAAAGAAATACTAAACTTGCATGATAGCGTAGAGAGGTTATCACTGAAGCTGAGTATCGAAGGAAGCTTATATAGAGCCTAGTGAATACGCTCGTGTAGTGAAACGAGGTGTAGCAATGGAGAGTCGCATACGAGAGCTCGAGCGATTATACTCTGAGCAGTTGCAGATACGCATGAGAGAAAAGTTAAGGGCCGACGAAGGGATAGAGTCGCGCACCTTAGGGACTCAATGGTGTATCGCGGATTATCGAAGAGAGGACTATGTAAATAGGCGAAAGCGAAAAAGGCTCCGTAAGAGCATAGATAATGTTGTAAAATGCTTTTCGAAATAAAATTTTTAATGGAATCATATGAGTTGTTGATGTGTTGTTTATAAAATATCACATGCACTGATTAGTTAAAATTTTGTTAGCATTTCTTCTTCTATAACTCTTTATCTTGATGCTAAAATCATACACATGAATGGAGGATCTGCGTCAGGGTATTCGAGACCATACTTTTGTAAATAGATTTATAATGATTAAAATAATAAAAGATGAAATGTTGTCATAGCTATTATACCCTGCTAAGGGGTTCAACATAACAAGATAACATAACAAGGTAACATACAGTAGCTGGGGTCAACACAACACATTATGGGGTTACTACATTAATGCAAATCGTTTTAATCTAACATCACATCATACCCATTAGGGCTGATCTGGTCTATCTGGTCTTAAACCTGTGTAGATCTGGAACCTGGAAGGTCCTCATCACTTATCACTGAGTGCAGATGGTATGTTGGGTGAGAGGCAAGTTGTGGTCATAGATATTGAGAGATTAGGAGTTAAAATATACATGCAGAGGCTATATTAGAATGATAGTGTTTTATGGTTGGTTATCGATAACCTGGGGGCTCAAAGCCAAAGCTTCCCAAGATATATTCATATGTTTTTAAGACCACGGACCACAACACAACCAAGCTAACTAAAAAGAAAGGGCGATTTGGTGAACTTGGTATAGTATAACAAAATAAACGAACTTTAACAAATAACTAAAGAAAATGAATAATTAAACAAATAAGTGAATAACAAATGTAATTAGATACCAGTCGAAAACAAGAAATCAACAAATTCAAAAACTGTTTTTCTTTTTGGTTTAGTTTGCATTATTTTGACTTTTCCAATTTTTTGTCATTGTATGCATTAATTTCTTCTATCGATTTTTTATTGATTTGTTTATTTGAAATTTTTCATTAATAATTATTAATCTGCTGCAGAATGTTTTTCAATAGGGAGGGGGGAAAATTACGATTGTTTCATTTGTTTATTTTTCTTTTATTTGAAATATTGTTCTCTCTTTTTCTCTTCTCTCTTGGACTTGAAATTTTTCTCCATAAAAAAGATAATGACAGCAATAATAATAAAACTATATTACAGATCACAAAACACAGTTACATAGAGTACATACACAAATGCGAACAAATAAAAAAACAAAAGAAACAAATATAAGGTACAGTAGTTTTTTTCAGTTTAGTGGACACTACAACCTCGTTTAAAAAGCCAATTCCAACTCATGTTATTTATCGATTGGGACCCAGATAAATTCACCTAATCAGTTTCCCAACATCCTCAGGCCTTTAGGATAATAAGTGTTAATTTTAGCATAAAAACAGAGTATCGACACAAACAGCCTACCACTTCATGCAAAAACCCGTTTATTACCTCCTGATAAGTTGGACGCAGCAAGAAATTTTTCGCGGAACACTTTCTTATACTTGGTTGTCTGTTTTATAAGGAAGAAGAAACATAATGGAGTATAGCGCAATTACGGTGAATATTAAATGTTAAATACGATAACTTTAAAAGACGATTATCTGTTACCACTAATCAAGGACATCACAACACAATTAGCACAATCCACTATCTTCAGCATAATAGACCTGGAAAAAACTTATTAAAAGGTTCAGGTAACCATAGAATTCATTTGCAACACTACGGTCATCACTCATTTCGAGTTACATGAGTTTTGAATGATGCTTTTAAGATTAAAAAAATCGGCTGACACGTTTCAACATATTATGAACAATATATTCTTTACTAAAGAGTTTGTGGTTGTATATCTTAATTTGATCCAGAGACCATCTTGAACATTCAACTCACTTGAAAGAAATACTGGATATTCCCAATAATCATAACTTTCGGGTAAACACACTTAACGCGAGTTTTGTTAAGGAAAAAGTTAATTTCCTTGGTCATACTTCGGAAAAGTGAAAACTATATCCAATACAAAGTAAAATCGAAAATATTTTAAAAATAGGAACATCTAACAACGTCTACGAAGGATGGCGATAATGTGGCATGGTAAATTTTTACAAACAATTTATCATAAATTGTTCAGGGCTTTTGCCTCTTTTCACAGATTTGATCTATAAAAAGCGGAAAAGGGAAAAAACAGTAATCAAAATCGATGACAGAACGGGCGCAGTGTAGCTGCAACACAGTGATGTCGGGGGTCCCCGGGTCTTGGGGAAAACATAATGGAAATAAAAGCCTACCCTTAATAAACGAATTATTAATCATTCAAACAAGCTCAAATTCTTCAAGAAAACAAGAATAATAATGATGTGTTGATTGTTTCGAGGATGGTCAACATGGAATTGATGAATTCAGAGAAAAAAATGATGAAATCTACTAAATCAATATCATAATTTGATTAAAAAAAGGAATTTAGTAAAGTGGTAGAACAGTCGGGTGTGATGAAAATTTTGTTGAGAGTACGGTAATATCCAAAATGTGAAAAAAAACTGAAATGAGATGCTTCGAAGAGGAGTCAAGAGATAGATTATGTATGTATAAGGGATCGTTGAATCCAGAAATTCTAAAAGATAATGTTGTGCTAATCACAGAATTAGATGAAAAATCAATGATAAAAATAAATATGACTGGAAATTTTGTACAAATTTATGAAAATAAAAGATTTCAATAAATAGTCTTATTTGACGGAGTGTAAATAAAAATAAAATATCTGTTCTTAAAACTTAAACTGCATTCAGTATTTCAAAAAGGAATAAGCTTAACTAAAACAGCAAAAATCATAGGAAGATAAACCTCAATAATTCCTATCGAAATTACATTCGCCATCAAAAAACCAAGATGCATCAAGAACGTAATACTTAAGTGAAATGAACTTTAAAGCCTTCGATTTAGTGATTAATATTAAATAAGCCTATTAGTTCCAAAGATATCGGTAATAAATTCAAACCGAACGACTAATAATCTGCACCGGCTCTAGCGGTACTAGAACCCCGATGCAAGTTTCTGTTTAGCGCCCTTTATCAAAAAATATATCAAAAAACTCAAATACAAATTAAACAGTATATTGATTATTAGTAATTATTATATTAGTATAATTATTAGTAATAATTATACAAAAAAGTATTTATTTTCATGGTTTATGATTTTTTCTACTGTAGAACATGTTTATAATATGAAGAATTTCTTTTTATCTTTGGCTTACAGTTAATCTTTTTATCGAGAAGGTAAAAATATATTTAATAAAAAATTGTATTTTTTAACAATATAAATATAATCAGAATTAAAATATTAACAATATTACATGATAAGCGGGCGTGCGCAGCGCGGCTGCAGCGCCCTGTATTCAAGGGGGGGGCGGTGGTGGGGTCAAGGAGAATAGAAAACTCAGTCCATCTCTGCGATGATCCTCCTCAATAATTCCATATCGCCCCTAAATCCCTCTTGGAACGACTCCATAAACTCATCGACATACCGTTACCCAGAGAAATCGATTACCAACTCGACAGTCAACAAGAATCCGTCCTCATTTTCTTGGCTGAGATTATCACTTTCGATATGTTTCACAATCGATCCGGTCGATTTCGTTAAAATGGCATTTTTAGAATTATTTTCTGTATTTTCAGAAAAGTTTTTCGACACAGTCACCGCCGATTCCGATGACCATAACGAAAATGAAGCTCTTTTCATTGTATACGAGACTATCGATACTTTGACTGTTTACCAATTTTTTTCTTTTGAAATTCAATTTCAATCGATCGACGGGGAATTCTTGGTCAAGTTCTTCAATTTCAATTCGCCAATGGAATTGTGGTTGTCGACATCGACGTAATAGATTTGTCGGTTCAATGTTTTGAGCGCAAATTGCACAATGACATAAATTGAATTAAATTTGGTCATATCGATTTGTATGACGAAATATTCTATTTCCTTTTTCAACAAAAATGAAAAAGACATTTAAAATTATCTCTCATTCGACTTTTAAATTCGGTAATTTAATCCGTTCTGGTTGTGAGGACAAATTAATTATTGTTTAAAATCACTCCAATAATGCGGTTTCAAAAAAAAATAAAAATATGGCTGCTCACAAAAAAAAACAAAAATTCTTTTGCGCTAAAATATTTATTTTTATCAATTAATACAATTTACAGTTCAACATTAAATTCAAATCGATTAATTAAACTTCTAAAAAATAAATTCAGCCAATAAATTTATCTCATCTTCAAAAAAAATAAAAAAACTTTTGCGGGCAAAACATCACGCCACACAAAAAAAATTAAATACTGTTGAGAATGATATTCAGACAAGACTGACAAATAGAATGTATATGAGATATAAGAAATAAGAAACTGTTAAAGTTCGTTACATGATATAACAAATCTTAGACCGATATTGGCGAAAAACATTTGTACTCGCAGAATCTTGTAGTTGAAAAATAAATCAATTAAATTTTTGCTTGATTTCCGTTTTAAATTGCTTTTTAGTGTTAAATCAAATAATTATCATTAAAAACTTCTTAAATTTTAGATGGGCCTAGCCATCCAACAATGTCGACATTCCTTGATGATCTACGAAACGTTGTCAACTGCATAATGTGTCTATTCTAAAGTCATGCGCTGGCACCGAGCAACGGTCAAAAAAGAAATACGCGAATTTCACAAAAGGTATTTCAAAACATAACAAAGGTATTTTAGAAACATTATTGTTTAGATAATACCGTTTAAGAATATATTCTATACAGTAAAGATTAATCGATAAATTCGTCTATAAATTATAGTTAGATTCTGAACGTGTATTAGGACCGTAGAATATTTTGTAAAAGCAAAGAGTGAAGTCTGATTAAAATACTACACCAGTAAACTATGGTAAATAAAGAAAATATATTAATTAGGTTAAGAAATTGTATTGATGAAACTATATAACACAACTGTATACAATATAATTACTACACTAATATTGAATAGTAATTGACAATAAAAGCTTGTTCGTTATGTAAGGACCAGATTGTCGAAAATGAAATGATTTTGATTGGATATTGGAAATACGGTACTATTCCGTTAAGATCTGTGAATGAAGATTGAGTTCAATGTTACGTTAAATTCCGATGCAATGAATCAGTATATGTTTGACAAAGATTAATATTAAATAATTTAGTAAAAACAGACCAATACAGCTGATTAATCAAATAATAGTGGGAAAATTATATTTACCAATATGTTTTTCGATTAATGTAAAATAAAGAACCAATATATACCTGTATTAGCTTATTTATACACTGATTCCGAGAATATATTGAAATAGAGGTCGCGAGATCGTTAGGTTTACCGAGAAATAAATTTATTTGGATATTGAAATTAAAGGCTGATTGAATAATGGAATAAAAATTTTTTGTTCTTAGTTTTTGTTTTTCTTTTAGATAATTTAACAAAATTCAATTATTAACAGTTACTAAAATGTTTGATAAGTTATGGGAAAATGAACAAAATTCAAATTTTCTTGAATAAATAATTTCGGAATTTCTGTTATAGAAATTCAGAATACAATTTTTAAAAATTCGATTTACAAAATATATTAAAAATATTTTTGTTTGTGTATTGTATGGTAAAAAATTAAATCACCTTGAGAATGTTTTACTGTGATAATCAAATTAACTGTATCAAAGTTTTCTGGATGAAATTGATTTTTGATTAATTTTAGCGAAAAATTTGTTTGTCGTCTGAGTCTATGCTGAGTGTATTGAATCGATTATTTGAATAAGTTTTTTTAATTCAAAATTCTTGTATAAATGAGATTTAAGAAAATTTTCTTCGATCAATCTTATTGTCAAAATCACAACAATAATTTCATTCTGATAAATGAACACAATTAAGAGATATAAAGGTAAGATTTGTTTAAATATTCAAAATTTAAATTCGAATCCTTATTGATTTCAGCTTTATCGAACAGTTGATTTCCAAATATATATATTATGAATCGGAAGTATCTGTGAAATGAAAAGATCTTTCGATTTTCGTAAACAGCTGAGGAATATTTCGATTTGTGATTCATAAATAATTATTGATTTTTTTCTCTTAATTTTTAAGATATAAAAATTGCATGTAAAAAATGATTAAAAAAATATTTTTTGTTAGCTGTTAAGTTGCAGTATTACAATTATAGAGCAATATGAGTCAATGGATCGTCTTCTGTAACTCCGATCATTAGCTTTCATGACATATCGATACCTCAAGAATATTTAAGAACAATTTTTATACCATATTATTGAAGAACATTGAATTTAATAGCCCATATGTACTCTAAATAATGTTATAGATATTAAAATTAGTTATTAGTATGATTCGAATATAGCTATTGTATTCAAATATTTATTTTAATTGTCAAACTTAGTGTGATATTTATATGAAAATAATTATTTGAATTTCAATTAAATTTTTCACTGACTATAATTCTTAGTTAATAATTTATTTTTATGATTAAGAATCCGAGGATTAAGTGCCTAGGAGATTAAGTATCGGAGATTAATTGTCTAGAGTAAGTGCATAGTAATAGTTATTGTATATAATCTAGGGTATTCAATACCGAGATACCGGATATATTTTTAAGATTGGACTATCGGGATCCCGGGATTCAGTAATGATCTTTAAATAATTGTAATCACTTTCCTGCTTGTGTGCGTGTAGTCGCACAACACTCGTCTTCATTCTTCGAAGCTGCTCTGACTATGAATGGCGTATGTGCTGGTTTGTAAAATAAAAGATTTTTTCCAAGATTTGTTTTTTTTATATTTTTGTATGTGTTTAAGAGTTTTCTTTGTCGATATATAAAAATTGTCTGTCAGTGGCAAACAATTACATTGAAAATACAATACATATTTCCTTTAATTCAATTGAAAATGGTGAACATATTTTTGGGCCTTATGTTTTTGTACATTACACATGTGTTTGAAATATCTCTTAACATTGTATTTTACCTTGTTTAATATATTTACGTTTTCTACAGTGTATGCATTAATTTCTTCTATCGATTTAAATTTAAAGTAAATTATAATTTTAAATGATTAAAATTGTTATCGACTTTAACCTTCCAAAGTCAGCCGATACTATTTATCAAAGAGTGATTTCACCACCAGTGTTTCTACCAGTTAAATCTGAAAACAAACAATGAAATAATCCATTTTCTAGAATGTATAGGACCAAACGGCGGGACATCAAAAATTTCGTTTCAAGGGATATTTTTGAAATTGTTTATTAGAAGTTAAGGAATATAAGTTTAAAATTTTTATTAGTATTGTTTCGTAATTTACTTTTGTATAATTTTTATTTTTTTTGCTATTTTATGAATTAGAATTATTACATATCATCAATTTTAATTGTGGTAGAAAATGTATTTATTTGTTATATGCTATTCAAGTTTTAGTTTTATAAAATAAAATATGAAAAATAATAATATATGATAATAATATATACATATATAATAATATATATTATAATAATATATATAATAATAATAAATAATATATGAAAAAAAATACTATATATTCTAAATCATGATTCTTCATCGTAATCTATATCTATCACCATGTGTAAGCATAATAATTTTAATATTTTTTGTAAATACAGAATGTGTTCGTCTTTTACACTTTATTTTATTAAATTAGTAATTTAAAAATTGTCGTTAGAATTAAAAACTTTCCTACATTCTATTTGTATTTAATCAGTATTTTTTATGCTTCTTAACATTAATTTTCTTTGTAATGTTAAGTTAACAAATAGTGTTTATGTTATTTGTTATTTCTATTTAATTATGTTATTTATAACACATGGTATTTGTGTTATTTCTATTTAATTATGATTTTTATTTTCTCATGTCTCAACCTTTAATTGTAAATATTAGGAATATAATTTTATGTTTGATATGTTTTGTTTGGATTATATAACACGAGGATGTTATACAGGGTGATCATAAAGTAACTACCGGGTTTTAAACTGCAATAACTTTTGAATTATATTGTATTTCTTTTTAATTATAAAGGCATCTTAAAGCTTATTCTTTAAAATTTAATTAAAAGTACACATTTTTTAAATGTATTAATTGTTGCTATTGTTTTACGTGTAAGATTCAAAATGGATTAAAAAAATCAGCGTGTAAAAATTGTTATTTTATTTGCGAAGCATGAGTTAGTGACACTTTAGTAAGAAGAGAACTTCAACGACTTAAATAAAAAAATATTACAACCGAAAAAAGTATTTGAAGCATCTTCAAAAAGTTTGAAGAAACAGGAAGCGTTCTAAATGCCCCAAAATCTGGAAGCCACCAATTGATGATGAAAAGAAAAATGAGATAGCAGAACATTTTAAGCAAGAACCCCAATCTTCTATCAGGAAATCGTTGTCAGTCTCTGAATTGCTCTTATGGAACTGTTCAAAAAGTATTACGAAACGACTTTAAAATGTTCCCCTACAGAATTCAAGTCACGCAACTTTTGTATGAAGATTGCGCTCTTAGACGTGTTATGTGTGAAACGTTAATTCAATCGATAGATGGGGATGAAAATTTTCTTTGTAACCTGATATTCTATGATGAGTCAACTTTCCATCTTAACGGCATTGTAAACAGACATAACTGTCGCATTTGGGGCACTGAAACACCAACCGAAACATCAGAGGTCACAGGCTAGTGAAAAAGTTAATGTTCGGATGGGGTTGTCTTCAACTCGTGTTTATGGGCCCTGGAAAGCTGAGTTCCAGCAAGAGGGAGCACCTGCCCAATATTCACTGATTGTGCGAAAATTTCTAGATGAAGCGTTTCCACAACGTTGGCTGGGATGATGTGGTCCATATGTATGGCCGGCCAGGTCACCTGATTTGACACCACTCGATTTTTTTGTGTGGGGGTAGTTGAAGAATGAAGTGTATAAGAGAAAACCAGAAACAATTCAGCGACTTAAACATTTTATTTGTCAAGAAGCGGCAAAAATAGATTGTGAAATTTACCAAAATGCCATTAAGTCTTTTCATGGACGCCTTAAACAGTATTGATGTCGATGGTTATTCTGTTGAATATTATTAAATTTTAATAAATGCTTTTTTGTTATTTAAAACTATTTTTTTCATAATGTTTTGCCAAAATAAGTTATTGCAGTTTAAAACCCAGTAGTTACTTTATGACCACCCTGTATAATGACTGTATACATATGGATATTTATGTTTTAAATTAAACAGTATATATAGGCTTACATTTATTATTTATTTATTATTATTATTTTAAGAACGCATAAGATACGCGTTCCGCATGGCGTAATTTGTTAGTTGGCCACGAACCGTATTTTTTTATTTAGTTTAAGCGTTGGTCACGCATCTTAATTTTTTCTTAATCTTATAAGTAATTCTTTCTTAATCTTGTAAGTGTTAGTCACGCGTTTGATTTTTGTTCTTTTACGAATAAGCGTCAGCTAAGCATTCTTCTCGTTGTGCAGCTAAGCGTTTTTTGTATATAAACGTATTATCACAATAATACGATGAGTTTAATTTAAAAAAATCAAGGTAAACATTTTTTTAAATTTTAATTTAATTTAAAAAAATCAAGCGTTGAGAAGAGTTAATTTATTTCTGGCTAATTGGATAAATTTGATATCACCTATTATATTTATTGGATTTATGTTAAAGTAACGACTCTGATTAGTCAACCAACAACCAAGATTCGCGTTACTTTAACAGAAAGAAAATCGATTAAATGACTAACAAAACTAAGCTAATCAAAAAGATATTTTTTTGATGAGCTTAGTTATAGGTGAATATAGTAAAAATAAACAAATGTCGATAAAAAAAAGGTTATCTTTTAACAAACAACTATNTAATTTGTACAACAATTACTTACATCAAATTTGAAAAGAAATACAGACACATAGATTTCAAAAGGGGATAAATCCAGAAACGAATGTAAATAATCCAGAACTTATTTCGTAGGTTGGTCTGATAATCACCCAAGAAAATACGGTGTTATCACTATTTGATAGTTCGGCTTGAATTTATTCAGTTTTGACTTCTTAATAATTTCTTTTATTGTTTTTTTTATTGATTTTTATATTTTGTTATATCATTATATAATTATATAATTAAGCTTCTTCTTCTTGGCTTTCTTTTCTTTCTTGACTTTCTTCTTTATCTTTTAAAAAATATAATCTTCTTATTCTTCTAAATAAACTAATCCAAAAAAATAAAATAAAATAATCTACAAATTTCACCAGTAAATGATTGAAAGCATAGCATATCGCATACATAGCAGGAAGGCGTTTAAAATTTGAAAGTATCGTGTTAGACAAGACTGAATGTTNNTTTTATCACAAAAAGAAAGGAAAGTATGAATTACATAAACAAAAGATTGCCAGACTCATACCAAAAAAACAAATATATTTACATGAGATAAAAAAAATAAAAATTATCTTGGTTGATAATCAGGTGTGTTACTGTGTAGTTATTACAATTTATAATTCGATTGAGTTTCCCTTGGAAGAACAGATCAGAGAAAAGAAGGATAATTATATTGAGAAAAATTCTTCTGGATTATATCTTCGGTTAGAATAGTGAATTATTTTTATTATAATAAAATCACTTTAATTAAATTAATCTTATTAAAATAAACGTAATAACTTAGTATATTAAATTAATAATTTATATCTATACTTTTCAATAATCAAGACTGACGAAAGGCATTTCCCAGTCACATAATATCCAACAAATTACAAAGTGATATTGCTTTTATATTTTATTAAACAATTGTAATTGTGTATATTTTATAAATATTTTTAATAAAAATAGTTTTACAAGTCTTGTGTTATTAATTGATTTCGATTTGATTAATTTAATTTTAAATAATTAATTAACTTAACTGAATCACAAAATAATCGATTTAATCCGCAACTAATTTAAAATACAGAGATTTGAGCAGAGATTTTATTTTATAAAATCTCGTTTGTTAGTACAATCGGTCAATAAATCTTCTTGGCCCTTCGTATCTAACAGTACAATGAGTAATTAAAATAAGTTTATTGAACATTTGAGAAACGATCACTGATATTGATTAAAGATTTTTTGTTTTTATTTTTTTTGAAAGAATAAAACGTTTTATTGTTAAAAAAATTAAAATAAATAAAAAAATTGTATATAAAAATTGTATGTTTTTGTAATATGAAATTTTTTTTCTGGTTTTTTGTTAACCAATTCTTATTCGGCCGTTGTGATTGGCTGATTAATTTTATGGAGTCTTGTGATCGAATAAAGGATCGATCGAATATTTTCATTGCTTTGTTGTTTAATCGAATCATTTTTAAAATAAAATTTTTTTGGCGCGAAATCTTTTTTGATTTGAGTTTTGAAATTCACCATTTTTTAATTTATTTTATTATTTTTTAGCAATAAAACGTTTTATTCTTTCAAGAAAATAAAAACAAAAACAGAAAATCTTTAATCAATATCAGTGATCGTTTCTCAAATGTTCAATAAATTGTCAGTGATCGATGCTTGATTACTTGGAGTAGCTCCAGATGAAAATCGATCAACAGATGTAGTGGTTTTATAGACCGAAGAGAACAGAAGTCGGTCGACTGCTTAAAATGCTTTTCGGTGTGGAAGGAGTCATCCAGTTTTGGGTGTCTGTACAGTGCGAGTATCGAGAAACCACCAATACACGGTGTACCACTCGATGACAATTCTTTACCATCGTGACCGATTTTCCAAGGATTTTCGGTTTGTTTTGATTTGTTTTTGGACGATTCTGCAAATACGTTCTTCCGCCGATAATGTAACGTGGTCAGGATTGAAATATACGGTGTTTTGAAATGTTTATTTTTTATTTTATTTTTTTATGTATTCAAAGAATTTTAATGAAAAGAAATCATTATATTCAGAAGAATTAAAAAAGTCAGAAGAAAGAAGTCAAGAAAAATAATTATATTTTTAGAATTTTATTTTTTATAATTTAATACAATCGATTAAATTAATTTGATCGATGAAACTATGAAATAAAAAAATTAAGTCATGTTTCCGACGAAAACTTATTGCTAATATTGTTGGGGTTACAATTTTATTTAAATATAATAATAAAAATTTAAAAAAAAAAAAAAAGAAA
>MQRK01241424.1:51679-66538 GCA_001938485.1 Girardia tigrina | reverse complement strand
GCGGCTTATTCACCAGACTTGGCTCCTTCAGATTACCATTTGTTTGCATCGATGGGTCACGCACTTGCTCAGCAGCGCTTTGATTCTTACGAAAATGTGCAAAAATGGGTCGATGAATGCTTCATGGAAAAAAGGAAGACTTTTACTGACGAGCTATCCACAATTTGAGATATAGATGGGACAAATGTATCATTAGTAATGGAGCATATTTTGAATAAAGCTTTTTTTATCGTTCTTTTGTTTTTAACGTATTTCTTTTCAAAATTTAATCCGCATTTCATACTTGTACACCTAATATAACGAATATTAAAATTTATAATCGTAAATAAAAAGATGTTAATACATTTTAACATTGTGAGGAATTATCTTTATTAAATTTTTTCTTAATACTATAATCTATTAAAATCAATATTAACAATCGGTTCTAGAATTTTCTGAAGTCTTTCGAAATTAATTTAATTAAATACTAAATTAATTTATGGTGTGTTGTTTTAATAATTGAGTGTTGTTCAAAAAAACATTGTGTTTTTTTTCAATTGTGTTCTAAAAAACATCTACAACAGATTCGTCTGCATTTGAATATAGATTCATGACAAAATCTTCTAAATACGCCAGTCTTTTCCGGACACATGTCTTTCTAGTTTTGGTTGGTAGTATTTGTCGGTTCGACACTTTCAGAAGATACATCAGTAAAATTAGAATTAATAATCTGTTGTTCTGGTTCGACTCTTCTTGGTCGTAAATCATTAACATACCTAGAAATCATGAACAGCCACACTCACTACATATTTGCATAACTGTACATTTCATTCGTAGTTGGTTGCAGCTTGTACCTAACATTGGTTTTATCAAGATCAGTTGATGTGCGCAATATTCTTTTTCTTTACCTTTTAAATTAACATTGCTTCTAACTGCAGTATCTTTATGTTTGTTACACTTATAATAGTATATCATCCAACTAGGTGGTTCATAAATTTCTGATAATGTATTATTGTACAAACATAACTCTGCTTCCATCATTATATCTGATCTCACAATGATAATTGCTAAGTGCTTGCTTCCTACAATACCTTTATGATTTGATAGGATGCATGTACGATATATCCATTAAACTTTTCACCAATAAAATCCTTTGCGTTTATGCCACTTTCAGTATTATCGAATTCCGAAATCATAGTTTAACACCACAAAATTTATTAATGTCAACAATTCACATATTTAAACAAATTTCACCCAAAATTAATTCATTAAATTTTTTCGATTAAATTTTGAAATTTTACGAAATTTAAACCTTAAATTATTTTACATTTTTTTACGAAAATTTTATCATAAAAACTAATTAATTTAAGTTTACAATAAATCATTTTATTAAAAAATTATTTCTTAAAATATTAATCCATTAATTATTTATTTTAAAATTTATTTAAACTTTTTTCATAAATTTTATTAAAATATATCAATTGTTATTACTGTAAGCATATTTTAAATAAGTATTTATTTTATCATATTTTTACTCTACATTTTAGTTTTTTAATTTATTTCTTTTAAATTTTCAAATTAAAAAATAATAAACTATTTTGGCGAAACTTAAATTTAAACTAACCCCTTATAGCGTAAAATGTAAAATAAATATTTACTATAAATTCAAAAAATATTGAATTAACTACTTGTATGACCCTATCTCTTTAAAGGTATTAGGTCTGCGGCTTTTTAAAAGGTCTGGGAACGCTGCATGTCCAAAATGCAGGGATTGACATGGTACTGCTCAGTCTGATAACAAGATTCATGGCAACACTGCACAACCCCAATGATGATAAAAAAAATTTAAATTCAATCGGGTATCATAGCAATGCTATCTCGCAATTTACAGTGGGTTGACGACTCTCACGGCCTTTATACCCATAATGTAATGATATGCCTTGTAATTGGATTGCAAGCCCACTGGTACTACAATATTCTGTCGGTGCAGAAATCGCCTAGCTTTCAATCACTTTGGCCTAGAGATGGACTAGTATTCCAGTTTCCTAGAAAATTACCCAATTTAGTTTTTCCAGGGACACTATGAGGAAGTATGTCTGACTGTCTTGCAAAGATAATCCTTAAACAACCTGGATAATAAAATTCTTGTTTTCATCCAGAATGTCCCTCAATATTGCTTATCTCGACTGTCCATAGTCAAATAAATTTAAGTACTTTTCCCATTATCTTTATTGTTATATCGTTAATGCAATATTTTAAACATAAGCTCAACACTTTAAAAACTGCTTCAAGATATATGATATTTATGTCTCTAATCGTTTTTCTTCCTTAACCATGACCTATCAATGTAGTTGTTCCATCGACTTCCAATAAGGCATTCATCTCTATGGAACTTGCATCACACCAAAGTGTGAAATTTTTACGTTCACCTATACTCCATATATTCTACGAAGAACCTCTTTCACATAATCATTACATTATTGATTCGTTACTCATTAAAATCCAAATCATTCGTAGTCATTTGTTTAAGATATGAACACATTGATATTAGCCATTTTACCACAATATAAATACATATTAATTGCCAACATAAATAATAAAGCTTTCGACGCAATATATAGATTCTCATTAACTCGTATTTGATTATCTCTCTTCATATAGTTTTCGTCGATGTTATTCACATTTGCTCCAAGAATTATTACTTTTTTGTTGTAAATATCCCGTTTTAGTTTTTAATGTTTAAAAATCTGTTGGAATATTTGGAATGTTTGATGTTTTGTGTTTGAATGTTGTGTTTTGATTTAGAATTGTGTCTCTCCTACCCAGATGGATGATTAATATTATAATTCTTATAATCTGAAAATATGTAATATTTAAATTTATTTATAATTTAAAATATTTGTTAAATTTTAAAATAAGTTGATTAATTTTATTTACAATTCTCCAATAAATAAATTCAATTAATTTTTTTAAATAATTAATATTCATTTAAATTTTTTACCAACAAAATTTGGAATAAATATGTTAACAATTTATGTAATTCTCCATTTGCACAGATAATAAGATTGAAGTCATTAATTAATTAGACGGATTGTTTTAAGGACAATCAAACTTGTAATATTGATAAAAATATAAGTCCTAATAAGTCATATTGGTGTTCTTAATAGTTCTATCAATGGACGATTTTCATGATGATATTCTGATAAGAACGAAACATATCACAAATTATGGAATTATAAAAGCTTAAATAGATATTTGTTTATAAAAATATTTCAATATTTAACAAATACTAAGACTAATATTGATAAATAAAGGACTTTAATACATTTCCACATGCTTAATTTTTTATTACTAATTCTTCATTTCTAAATGTTTATAAACGTGTTTCTTAAATTATGAATTAAAAATAAATTGTATAAAAATTAAATTTTTTCTTGCACGTTACCTAAGATACTATTTATACACGTAATGGAAACATAAAGAAAATTTCTTAATTGCTTAAATTTGATTTTTCTAGTGATGTATGGGATCCAATCTTTCAAATCTGTCAGGGTCCGGATTTACATCAAAATTGTCAAATTAAGAAATAAAGAAAATTAAAACAAGCAAAATGTCTTAAAATTGAGTTTATTGTGCAATAGCTTGTCATATAAATGACTCGAATTTTAAATTTCCAATTAATCAACTGAAGATGCCTAAATGGAGGAATAAAAGTTTTTAAATTGCAGTTTGTGTCTTATTTTATTGAGTGTTATTAGCATTTATTAAAGTATACATATATTTATAAATCAGTAATATTCTCGATCTCAATTAGTATGGATAATCAACTATACATATAAAGTCAACTTACTTTGGCAAAGGCATCTCGCGCAAAAATTGCCACTTCCATGGTATGACCTTTCATGACCACATCTCCTCTAGCTGCCACAGCTCTCTCACTCAGTGCTGTTTTCAGATCTGTTTCAGACACTTGCAATAATTTTGCAATTTGAATTATTGGCGGAAAACTTTGAGTATTAATTTGAACGGATTCCGTCTCTCCTTGTATCGAGGAGCTTTTTGTATTCCTTTCATTCAGCTCAAATTGTACACAGCTCTGATAAAGTAATTTTAAAATTATAAAATTTATTTATTTGGAATACTAAATGAAGTATAGCTGCTACAAGACTCCAGATAGTTTTCTTTTCCAGGTCATTAAATCCAATGGTCGTAATTGCTTCTGTCACCTCCATGTATCGTGCTTTGTCATTTATCGATGCTACCTGAGATATGAAATATTTATTGTAAATAATAATAGAATAAGATATACAATAATTTTATTTACTTTGATTACTGTAGTAATATACCAATTGGTATCAAGTATAAATAATTAATTAACAGTTTATCCCGAGCCTATTAATTTATAGACAAATTTTCCTATTTTTGTATTTTATCAATTATATGTAGTCGAAATTTCATGTGATAAATAAAAGTATTACAAAACACACATTTAGTCCTACTAGTATTTTCGAGTGCCGAATACTTAAATAAATGCAAATTTAAACAGTAAATAAAGATCGCGAATCATTTCAGATTACAGATTAAAGATTCAGTAAATGCTACAGCTTCAATTGGTGATGTCTTATGATAATGGCGAGTCACGCAAGTTCATCAAAACGTTTAGGAGTCTATTCTTTTTGACGGAATTTTTATACAAAATAAAAAATTCATCTTAAGAAATAATCAAATTTGTATTTCTATAACATTTTATTTACATAGATTTATATTTGGTTTTGTGATGCTCTTTTGTCTCTTTAATGTACAAAATTTTGCATTTTGGATACAGCATAAATCTACTTTATTAATCGACAAATACTTATGGTAGATATCCAACTTAAATTGAACACCAAATCTACTTTTCAAGTTGAATTTTCAAATTATAACTTGTACAATTATTTCTAATCTTTTCACAGGGAGATTTTTTTTACATCAATTGATACTATTATTAATATTTTTATTAAAATAAGTAGTTTGTTCTTCAACATGTGTCATACTATTACCCGCCACAAAGTAACTACCATTTGCTTAAATCGATAGCACCTTTCTAAAAACCTAGAATCCAATATTATGGAGTTCTTGGTCTTAGAGATCAAGATATTCTACTGAGTGGGAATTCTAAATTTGAGTTATGCACAAGACCCTATACATGGTTCGATCAATAAGCTTTTAAACTCGATAAGAAAGAAACAGCAACTAAATTAAGTTTTTATTACAGGATTACAATGCAACAGACATTCACTTCCCAATATATGAGCCTTGTTGCTCTTCACACTTCTACCAACGATGAATGATCAAATACATTCGGAGATAGTTGACTCAAAATATGTTTGGCTTTTTCTTGCATTTTTATTGTTATAGCGAAATAGTGATCCTTCCCACTTTTCTTGAAGTTGTTATAAAATGTAAAATCCTTGTAAGCCAAATCCGAACTATATGGAAAATGATGCAAGAATTCGAAAACATAATTATTTTAATTTTGCTTTGTGTCCTATCGTGTAGATTGAAGAACGTATTTAATTTGTTTCATAACTTGCGAACTTGAATGAGTAGGTCAGAATAATATTGACATTCTTTGTCAAGGAAATCAATTTTAATAATGCCATAACGGTCCAAAAGTACTGTCAAAATTCATTAATATCACTTAACAGAGTTGGTGTGATGCATCTTCATGGTGGAATCTCCATTCATCATACTTCTGTTTGCTTTCGGGAACATACTTACTGAATGATACTTCATGTTACTATGCCATCCAAAAATATTTTTCTGTAATACGCAAAAAAAATTATGCATTGACAATCCAATAGTTGAGACGATAGTCACACATTTCCAGACAGAAATTCGGGGCAAAATCACGAACAAAGTTTGTAAATTTAAAGTTTTTTAAGTATGGCATGTGTAAAACCCTTACTAATGTTGAGACTTAGTGTGAGCTCTTTCAAATAATTTTTTCCCCTTTGTGATTGCTTTCTCAAACGATTCCCGCTTTTTTCTGCAATTTTCATTGATTTTTATACCTTTTCAAAGTTGAAAACATATTTTCGTCCATTTTGGAAGTCCATAATCCAATTGTAGTTAATCACATGTGATGGGCAATCAATTCCTTAGGTTTCTTGTCGCTGTTTGTCTCAAAATTTCTCAGGTAAGAAACTTGAAAAGATAATGAAACTTGTGTAGTGTGAGTTTAACATTGTGGTCTGTAATATGGTAACTTGTCCTCGTTAACACATATTCCTTTATATGTAAGTTTTAAGACTATGTGATCGAACAACATATATATTTGGTGAAATTTGAGAATTTAAAAGGATATAAGAATGGAAAAAAAGGAAAAATATTTTAAAAGAAAATTTGGTCTAAAAATATTTTATTTTTTTCACGAATACCAGATGCAATAACTTATTTAAAATACTTTGAATATTCGTAGAAAGTCATTATAGTTAGTCTTTAGTATTTCTGATGTTTATTCTTCCATACATAAACACTTCTTCTATATTGCGCAACATTTTAATAATACTCTCAGTTCCTTCATTTGAATGTAATCACATTACATATTTATTCATAAATTCTTTCAATTATATGAAACAGAATAATAAGAATTTACTTTTCCTTTACCTGTGAAAATACAACTTTGTTAGAAATTATATTTAAATTACTACTGAGTATTATAGTAACATCATTAGTCAGAAGTCGCAGACATATTCCCATTAGTAGACTTATAATTACTGACCGACATTTATATAGCAACGAATATGAGCAATTCCAACAATTGAAAATCTCATGGCCAGTAAAGCATGAATCGGCCAAATTGAGACAATAGAGCTACTACCTTTTCTAACTTAAAATTGTGAATTGGTGAACAGGAAATACGAGTAGGAATTCAAAGAAACATCTGTACTTTATAATCAAAATATTAAAAAAAATTGTCAACATCGTCTGAAAAAATATATTAATATTGAAATTTGTAGTCGGTTTTGCAAGTATTAAATACTCTCGCTAAGTCTGAATTTATTTTGTACATCTTAAAGTTTTTAGAACATCTTTTATCGAATTACTTACGTATCTCAGAGTATCTAATTTACAAAGAACCTTTGGTTCATAATTTATTTACAGTTAGAAGGAAAGCGTACATTATCGCTAAACACTGCAGTTGCATTTATTAAATCAATTTTTTTGGTGTTTTATGGGTAAAATAAGTCTTAACCGAATTTTTAAGGCCAAAGATCTAAATAGTAATTTTTTGGAAATGAAAGATAAGAAAAAAATATTATTCAGAAAACATGTTGTCAGATTGTGATAAGCCACTACTTCATTTGTGTTCCAACTCCTTAGTAGTAGCACTGATGTAAAACGACGAATCTGTGCAACATGCTCCATTCTATTATAATGAACATTTGTAGATTGCAATATTTATAAAAATAACGTGGCCCACATATTCAAAGAAGGCTAGTAATATGCTTTTATATTCAAATCCTTGTAATACCCCATCCTAAGCCATAGGGAATGTAACAAGAAATGACAATAAGCAGAAGTGTCCTTTATATACATTGTGAACTATTCATGTTGGCCGATGTTATAATAATAAACAGAATAACAATAATCACTGACTGAATTTAGCTCACTGTTAGTCCTTATAATCGAATCGATAATGGTGCTCTTTTTATAAATAGCAGGAAATAATCAAATAATGGTGCTCAGACATGAACCAGAAAATTTTCAGTATCTCAGTTTCGTGAAAAAGAAAAATTGAAAAAAGATTGTAACATTTTAAAACAAAATAGAAAATATTTTAAAGGCATTTTTAATGAAATTTTTACACTAATTTCGCTTTATCAGTATAATTTTCATGAACGAATAATACGGTGTATTCATAATAAATTGAACAGTTTTCATTTTGTTTAAAGACATGGCCGGAACTAGATGTATTTACGTAAGGTTGTCGGTATCATATGCAACTATTATTCATGACGATCATAACCCACAATAGTCCATGCACGTATCGACAGTGCTTCTCAAACAAAAAAAATTAAAACGGTTTATTACTTTTTATCATTATAAATAAACAGTGAACATATCAAAAATTATTATAAATAAATAATAAAATGTTATATGTTTTAATATTCGTTTTAAAATGGTATGAATTAAACACTGAAAATAGCTGATATGAATTTTAAGGAACATTTTGTGTATTAAAAAGTATAAAATAACAAAGATGTATTCTAGGAGTGTGCATCAGAAAAAAATTTAATAGGATTAAGATAGACTATAAAAACGTAACGACATAGAATGTTTAAATGAACAATAAGAACTATTAAACAGTATTCTTTTCAGAAAGACAATATTTGTGAAGGCCAAAGTAAGATGATGATGGGACACTAAGATATGGGAAGCCTCTATTCAGAAGTTTGATGTAGTTTTTCCTCAGTTATTGGAAGTGTCAGTCTTGACGAATGATTCTAAAAAAATTTAAATTCTTGACTAAATTATGTTGTTGAAATTAAATTATCATTTAATTCTTCATTTAGATTCCTTATGATTGTAATCCTAAATTATAGCTAATGTTAAAAGAAGCCTATTTTAAAAATCATGTATAAAATAGAGTCTCAACTGTACTCTCTGTTGCGATTCTATTCCTCCCATTCGTCCATGTCTATGGTTATCATAATCTAGAATCAATTGTGATCAACAAAAACATCAATACAAGTGTACGAATAAGAAAATGAGAATTTTTATATACACTTGTTGTTTGTCAAAGATTCTGAATACTAATCACTTCGAAGGCATTGTAAACAACCGGGATCTCACTCCAGACTCATATCACATTTGTAATGTCACATAACTCACATCAAAGTAGCTTAGATAAACAGTTAACCGAAACAAATTGTTTGTCAGACTAATACAAATACAAAAATGTGTATTCTTTACCTTGACAACATCCACAAATTGTGAATAAAAAGGCAAAACTGAAATAAATATTTGTTGTTCTTCAAACAAGCAAGAAATTCACATGAAACATTTTATAATGAATAATAGAAAATGTGTTTTATCTACATTTTTGTTTGTTTCAAAAAATATCACTTTTGATTTTTATTTTCTCCATTTGTGCGCGATGATTCTGTGCACAACAATCGATATTTCGATCTCGAATTGAACCGGCAAATAAATCCAATATTACGTAACTAATGTTGATAAATTCTTTTTTAGAAAATGTGGCAAATCTTAGTAAATATATGTATATTTTTACGAGAATATATATATATATATATATATATATATATATATATATATAAGCACTTGTGATATTCTCACAAATAATTTTTTTGTAGTGGTTCAAACTTTTTAAAACTTCCTAAATGCTGCCCCTTTATATTGTTTGACGGCCCATAGTACCCTCTTAAAATTGAATATAATTAATATTGAACGTCTCTTGAATAATATTTTTAACGTATTTATTTTGTATACGGAAAACAGAAATTATGGTCATTAAAGGTATATTAAAATGTTAATCATTAACAAATTATTTATGCCCGTAAATATTCTTGTAAAAGCACTTTGATAGATTAAATTCTATTACCTACTGAAAATACTAATTTTACAATATATAAAATTAATAATATATTATTAATTCAAAAAGGTATATCATATTTTAAATGAAAAAATAGTAAATATTTGGTTATAATAAACATAATGTAATAAAAAGCATATATCACTACGAAACAGTTATTTAAGCAAAGACGTTCGAAGACCTAAAATGGATTCAAAACTCTTACTTGCTCAAGGGATCATAACTTGAATCAATAATCACTATTTGTTATTCAAATGGTTTTGAAATTAAAGTATTGTAGTATTTTTATTTGTTTACATATTTAAAATAGACATTCATTTATATATTATTAAAACTTAAATTATATAATATTTTTAGGTGATGGGCTCTGATCGGTTAAACATTTTAGCATACAGCAAGCTATTTGAATATCGTTAATTGATCGGATCACGTTACTCCTTAGACGACTCTGACTTGCTATTGTGCAACTATTTTATTATAATTTGTCACACCTTATTATTTATACAATTAAAGGAGTGGCAGCAATGAATTACGTTGCTACCATGGTTACAAATATTATTAACACACCTAAAATAACAAACAACAATAATATGACTGCAAATAAAAAAAAATATTTTCCATATAATTACTTTTGAACTGTTGCCTTGATTAATGTAGTAGTATAATTTTGGGTCTGGTTTTAATCCGAATTCTTTCAGTTGTTGTTCAGTGGCTCCGGTCAGTAGCTTTCAAATGAAAGATGTGAAATATAATATGTTGTTCAAATATAAATTACTTGATAAAAGGAATGGAAAGATCTTTCTCCAACATGTTGCATGACTACACGAGACTAAAACCAAGAATGTGATAATGAGGCTTTCAAAATATGACAAAATAACTGATTAGGGAAACGTAAAACTATAAACAATCAGAATTCAAAAAGTAAGATAATATTTTTGTGAGACATTTAGTTTAATGCAATTTGAACAGCATATTTGCATATGCTCTTAATAAAGTTAGACTATTAGAACAAATGGCAAATGTAAATATTAAGGATGTTTTAAAAAACATAAATTTATAAAATATTTGTCTCTTTAAAACTCTTGTTTTTTGAAAGCATCATAAAGGAACCTTAAAAAAGATTTCGTGGATAATTTTAATGTCAACGATAGTCTCAGCTTAACAATATTTATATCCTAATCTATATATTTTGATGTTAAAACTTATTCTTCTTAAAACCAAGAAAAGTATAGATCCGGAGTGTCAGAACCTATGCTTGCTGATCAGTGACAAAAAGGTTAAGTTAAGCAGTCAAATAACTTATTGGTAAATATTAAAAGTCGAAAGCCAATTGAAATTGTATATTAATTTCGACGGATTAACCGTCATCGTCAGAACAACTAATTTTTAAAAAAAGAAATGAACTTACATACTGCTGGTAATGATTTTGCAATCAATACGTCATCAATAAATCATTTAAAAACCTTCAATAAAGTAATAAAATTTTAGTAATAAATCTTCAACACCGTTAGGATTGTGTTCGGATCTCATTTACCAATATACATGTAATAGGTGTAATGCCACATACATTGGAGAGACTTCGCGTCATCTCTGTAAGAAAATCCAGGAACACAGTCGTAAGGAAAGTGGAAGTAATATTGCTGGACATAGTAAACATTGCAAAGGGGAGAAAAACATCCATAACTTTAAAATTCTGTGCACTCAATTTAAGAATTACTTGGAGAGAGTGACATGTGAAGCGTTATATATAAGATCTTTGGATCCTAAAATTAACGTTCAAAATGCACTCTCGACAACTTTATTGAGGGTTTTAAATGATTTATTGATGACGTATTCATTTTTAAAAAAAATAGTTGTTCTGACGATGACGGTTAATCCGTCGAAATTAATAAACATTTTCAATTGACTTTCGACTTTCAATATTAACGAATTACCATTGTTTTTCAAATTCATTTACAGTTATTGGTAAATACATTTATATTTTATATATATATATATATATATATATATATATAATATTTTGTTTATCTTTATCTTATGCTTCAATATAGCAGCGGATCACTACTTAATATTAAAGTTTAAGTATTTCTGAAGTTTAACCAGTCTCAAAACATATTGCTATTCTTTGGATACAAACAACTGCTTAATTTTGAAGCCGTCTTATTTTTTATTGCATGTGTCTTTTATTGCACGGGTTTTTTATTGCATGTATTTTTTATTGCAAATTATCATTTGATCGTGTCCTTTCCGAAGCATAAAGTTATTTTCTTAAGTGGCTAAATCTTCGAAAATAAAGCATCACGGATCATCCGATAATCACACAATTGTTAATTTCATCCAAAATTTTTGAAATATAATTTTTCGATTTTTCTAGTTAACTAAAAAATTATTACGGTAGAGTGTTCCAGCAGAGAATTCACAATACGGTCTTCGTGAAAGTAATACTTACCCTACACATCATGTTATGTAGAGTATACAGTTAATAATATTTTAATTTTGAAACGAAATTCAAGAGACAACAACAGGACATGTCAATAGCAAAGCATTTAAAAATCTTCAATTACTTGCTTTTTCCTCAAGTATGACTCATGTCACAAGATTGAAATTTTGATCATTAATAGAAAGAAATTATGTGTATCTTCGCTTAGTGGACTTAGTATAAACGGATGCTCTATAAATTTAACTAACACAATTTGTTGACGATCGTCATGCTTTATAAAAGAAAAATCCGGTTTTATAATTGATAACTACTCTCGTTACAAAATTATAATTTTATTCCTAATAAAATGAGTCTACTTTGTTGTATTAGTTTTTCAAGAGTGGCAAGTGTGCGAATTGTGAATTAAATTAAGATTCTTGAACATTTAAAGAAATCTTCCAGATCTATGTCAACAATAAATAAACATTTTATAAATACGTTTAGACTATATACATGGTATTGTATTGAAAAATTAAGCTTAATGCCATGAAGAAACAGAAACTTCTTGTTAGAAACAAAGAAGAATTTCAAACACAATTTTAGATTATCCTCCGAAACTTTAGGTCTTTTAGCCTAATTATTTCCTTAATGAAATTAAGATAGTATCAAAAAATTAAAATTGATGTCTGTCAAGTCCCCTAAATGGAAGGACATTCTTTTCTACTAACAACTTGACTAAATTCTAGCTTACAAGAACCAATAATATTTTCGAGCTCCATAGTATGCACTTACAATTAAACAGCAAACTTTAAGTTCCTTTTATGAAGTAACAAGTTTCGGAAGGGTTATATGTGTTGACAGCATTACATAAGGAGCAAAGATAGATGCAATCTGCCTTATCAGTTTGACAGTATATTTGCTGAGTGAACGGAATCAATGCTTTTTATAAATAAAATTAACAATAATAATCAAAAAGAAAATAATAATAATAATAAAATAACTTATAATTATAACATAATAATTATAATATTTATTAATAAAAGTTTTTTTTACACAAACTACCATGACACATGACGTGAAATATATTATTATAATGTAGTAAATCATATGTCAATGCGACGAAGTTTACCTAAATTCAAGTTATAATATCAATACGATAATAAATAAATAAATACGATAAAAAATACGATAATTACGAAATTCAAATTTACACATAATGATAATTAAGAAAAATTATATATGAGAAGATAGAAATTGTTTTGTACAGCCCCACGCATTATGTTTATCATAATCATTGTTCATTAACAACTATTTGATAACACTGTCAAATGTAGCTCAATTTCATTTGAGCACAAAATTCTCACATCAGTCTTTCACATATCGCATTGTTGCAGACATTTTTATCATTTTATTCGACATTCTTCAAGTGTATCAAGCAAAACATTTCAGAGATATTTTTTCGAATTTTATTTTCTATTTTGTATATAAAATTTCATAAAATTCCACTTGGAATAATCACATTGTTCTCAAACAATTGAGTAATTTATAGATTAACAAATAGAATGCAAATAATCAAAACTTGTATTTGAATTGTATCAACTCATGGATCTCAGTATTTTTGGATCAAAAACTTTTATTGATTAGATTATCGTATTTTCTTAAATTAATTCGATATTTAATTTACAATTTCCATAAGGCCCAAAGATAAAAGTTGTGAGTAAATACAGAAAACAATCTGTTACTAGACAAATTGAACGAATTAATATAAAGTGTGAAAAAAGCCATACACATCATGCAATTCAATAAATGAATTTAGCACCAACATTTTTTACTGATAGAATGATTTTTCTTTGAAAAATTTATGATGTGGAGGTAGCTGCTGAAACGCGCGACTCACTTACTAGCAATGTGTTTTAAGAAAGAAACATTATGGGTTTAGGATCAATAAAATGTTGAATAGAAAATTATAAAAAATTCTTTCCCTTCTTCAACTCAGTTCTTGTTAATTTTCTATAGATTTTTGCGAAGCATTTTTGTTTTCAACTATTCCATTATATATAACTATATATATATATATATATATATATATAATTGTAAATTTTGAAAGTATATGAAGAATTAAACCCGATAAATGCATCTAAGATGCATCTCCGTTACTAAAGAAACATCTCAAAGCCTTCTATGAAAAGGTATTTAAAGAATATGCGATAATGGACAAAAGCTTAAGTTTTGATCGAAGAAATAATTGATTTAGACGGCCATTATATATCAAATGGAGTTAATTAAAATTTATTATGTGAGGGTGAAGGCTAAAGCAACCCATTCGACTATCTATAAAATATTCCACGAATTTCTTCTTTTTAGTGGTCAAAATGCCTGCCATGGGGCAAAATTATGCTTTTCATAACTGACGCTACAACATCTGAATTTAAATATATTTTATATGCCAGAATGATTCATATTATTTACATGGAAAATCAGATGAAATCTAATAATATTATCGAAAATTGATTTGCTACTTACCAGTATCAAAAATATTTTTAAGAGGAATCATCTAAAAAAGAATTGATCTACAATCTTGCCCAAAATTTTCAATTTTATTTATAATAATAACAACAAGATAGAAAACAAGATTAAGTGCTGCAATTTATCATTCATTAAAATACTGCAAAAGTTTATTGAAGAAATCAATGTTGATGACTACAGGAGAATCGCTACAACAATGCTTTCAATATATATATATATATATATATATTAGGTTGTTCGATATGAAACGGGTCAAACTTCACACCTTACATTTCAATCGCGTATAACTTAACTTTGAACTATCATATGAAAATAAATAAGGTATTTCTTGACAGAT
>MQRK01241424.1:0-50662 GCA_001938485.1 Girardia tigrina | reverse complement strand
TGGGGGGATATTTTGATTAAAAATAAAATGTTATTATTTAAAAAAAATCGATTTACATTTTACTTTAATTTTGACCCGTTTCATATCGAACAACCTAATATATATATATATATATATAAGCGATCTTGCTGTTTCTATATTCTCAACATCTATTAAAGATGGGAATTTTTTAAAAAAAATATAAAGATTTTAGGTGTGCCTTATAATCCGAAAAATATAGTAATTAATAATTATTCCAATATTTAAGAATAAATAAATCATTGTTAATTATATTACCATGGTAGATGCAAGTGAAATAGTTTAATACAAGTATAACGTTATAAATAATTAGGATTCTTATTAAATTTAGTTATTTATTTAAAACGGTAAATAATAGAAACTGATGGAATGAAAAAGTCAATTTGAAATTCTTCACCAGAACATAATTTAAGTGAAAGATTTTCATATTTGTTTTTATACGAAGGAAAATATTTAAATGTGGAAAACGAAAGTTCTGTGATGTGAAGAGAATTTGAAGCATACACGATTGACCAAGTTGTTGAGGGCCCACAGTTAATGAAAAATAATATCATTTCAAGAGAGCAAATACATTAATTCACTCAAGTCTCATAAGTCAATCTTGCCAGTGAAGAAGTATAAAAATCATTTTATAATTATGTTTAAATTTTTCAGGATGATAAATATTTCTTTAGAACAATCATTTTCAAAATGCTGAGATGGTAAATCGTATTTTAGGTTTATATAATTACATCTTATGTTACAGT
This sequence comes from Girardia tigrina, assembly GCA_001938485.1. NCBI lineage: Eukaryota > Metazoa > Platyhelminthes > Tricladida > Dugesiidae > Girardia > Girardia tigrina. The sequence continues at coordinate 49,898 of MQRK01241424.1, read as the reverse complement.
AATCTTATTAGATAATTATATCTAAACTGATGTCGTTTGTCTTTTAAACCGAAAACAATGGGGTATCTGTTTCCGCATTTGATATTTAGCACGGATAACACTTCCCACAGAAAACTAGTAATAATGTTTAATGCGCACATAGTGAAGTAAAAGTATAGTATAAGATTCATTTTTATAGTTAACTATGGAAAAATTATATTCCGTAAAATTCTATCATTATGCGCTACTAAAAATTTTACTTCTATTGACTTCCAATCTTGGTGAAATGTTGCAGTCAAGCGATTTATAATTGGGGGAATATGAAGGCTTTTTATATAAACGTACATCTCTTTCCTAAAAGTAATGCATGGTAGCCGTTCAGGTGTGGGGATACGTTTTATCCTAAATTAGTTTCTGTTGTAAATCGAATTGCATTATAAATCTAAATAATAAATCTTTCCATACGATAAATATTCTTGAATTTATAGTTTTATGTAATGGTAAAACCTTATTTTAATGAGAATCTTTTTATTATACATTGAAAAACATCATCAACCTTTTATCATTGTTGATCTAATAAATGATTCAATAACATTTTCATCGTCACCTGGAGAAATTGAACTTTATTTTGTGTTCCTTGGGATCATATATATTAAGTAGTTTCATTTTTCCTCAATTTTAATTATATTTGAACAAAAGATTCTAGAAGATAAATTATCTAAAAATCGTTGTAACTTTCTTCGCGAACTATTTTATTACTGGTTTGAAAAACATGAGTAACCCATTTTTAATGTTTCAACAGTAAATCCAGGTTTTTACCAATTATTCTTTGGCACATTGTATAGGATGTATTTAGCTCATGAGTAGTTTCTTGAATTGTTGATCAATGCTTCAAACTGTTTCTACATTATTAAGTCTCTCATCATTATTTGAACGACCAATACTTTCACGCCTTTTAGAACACTCTTCTTCTCTCCTTAAAATCTTTTTCAGGCCAGGCTGTTCTATAATTTTATGACTTACTTCCACTTTCAACCAATTATTTTGTAGTGAATCTGTTTAGAAATATTTTTTTGAAAATTCAGAATCTATTTTTCCGCAATTTCAGCCTTACTATATAAATGATCTTCACTAATATAGTTACAGCCTTTAATTAGATAAATCATTTAAATTTGAATTTATGCATACACATAAATACTATTAACTTTTAGATTTATACTTGACATTTAATCAATCATTCATGGAATTTATTATAAAACACGAGAAAATACGTTTTTTACGGGTTATCCTATATAGTTTAAAGTGTATTTTGATTATTATTAAAACTTGATATTTAGTCAATCAGAAAATTTGTATAAATATTTTTTATAAAGAATAAGAAAAGGATGAAATCAATTTTCAATATAAAAGTCATTGTAAAGATCACCACCTAAATTATAAAGAAAAAAAATTAGAATCAGTAAACTCTGATGAGATTATTTTCCTGCTTATGCTATCGTTTTTTGGTATTAAGATTTTCATGGAACTGTCATACAACTTTTTTGAAAAACCATTTCAAGAGTAAAGAAATATAGATAATAATATTTATAAACACAACTCTAACGTTAGAAAGAACCAATCATAATCCATCTAAAGGGAAACTGATTTTAGTTTTGGCTTCATTTGTAGATTAAAAGCAACAAGTGAGCATATTTTTATAAAATAGCATTTAAATTTTAATAAAATCGAATTATCAAACTTCATAAAATGTGTGATTTCTCAAAAAATGTTTCATTAACACTCTTCCAAAAAGTTATTTAAAACTAATCTCAACAAATCAATGATTAGTCATCATCATCAACATAAACTACAACTGTCTTTCATAAAAGAAAAATTGAATTTAAGTCCATAAAAATCAATATTAAATTAATAATTATTTATAATAATTTATTTTTATTATTAATTTAATAATAATTAATATTTTTTTTATTAATTTTCAATTTTTTTTAAAAAACAAACAAAAACAATTCAAACTTTTTCCTTAGAAATTTTGAATTGGAATTGTAAATATTTACTAAAATATTCATTGAAAATAATAACCTTCTCCAAAAGATAATTGTTCATAAAACCACCGATTGGATCGCCTTTGAAATCAAAATGAATATCCATATATTTACCGAATCGACTCGAATTGTCATTTCTATTCGTTTTTGCATTTCCAAAACATTCGAGAATACAATTCGATTTCAAAAGGAGATTTTTCACTCGTTCAATTTCCGCTTGGCCGTTCACATTGGTCACTTGGGCGATATATCGAAGAATTATCTTCGAAGCTTCGGTTTTGCCGGACCCAGATTCGCCCGAAATAACGATACACGTGTCCTGGTTTTGTCGTTTCACGATTTTATGGGCGGCATCAGCAATGGCGAATAAATGCGGCGGTCTTTCGTACAATTCTCGACTTCGGTAATCGTTTACCGTTTTATCGTTGTAAATATCGAGATCTTTGTAGGGATTAACGGCGACTAGCACTTCTCCGATGTAAGTGTAGATTCGGTTTCGGCTGAATCTAGACGAGATCGTTTGAAATATATTTTATGAATACTTGTTTTAGAAAACCAATCGTTAAACCTTTTTTGTAAATTGTCAACAAAAGATTTCAGATCGATATTGTCGAGTAGAATGAAATCTGGAACTCCATATTCCGGTCCTTCGATAAAAAAAGCCATTTCAAAATAATTGAAAACAATTTAAATTTCTGCCAATATATTAAAACTGAATTAAGTTCATTAATTTGATTGATTAAAAGAAAAACAAAAATTGTGAATTTCATTAACAAATTTTCAATTCAAATTTTGTATTAAGTTACAATTTTTCTATCATTATTTTTTTAATATTGATTTTCCAATCGACATTCTTTGTAATAAATTAGTATATATTAATTAGTATATATTAAAAATAAAAATATATATTTTTAGAAAATTGTTTTATTTAAAATTTGAAAAATTAACTTTTATTTAATATGATAAAATTTAAATTAAGTCAAGTACACTGATATCGATAATTTTTGAAAATGATTTTAAATAATGTTTATTTTTAAAAAAATTTCTGTAAATGCAGTTTTAATATTTTTATTCTTTAGTATTTTTATACTCAATTTAATTTATAATGTTTAAGTTAGATTTAAATTAAAATAAATTGTTTATGAATTAAATTTCGTATTCTTGTGATGATAATGGTAAATTTAACCTGATACGCCATAATACAATGAATTCGATTAGGGAAACTATTGTATTACATTTCATTATTTATTTCCCTCTTTGATTTAAATTTGAATTAAACAGTATTATATCATTGAATTGTATACTCAAAAACATCGAAAGTGAAAATAAAAGAAATAACAGATTACCAAGTAAACATTAACAACAAATATTTCATAATTAATATTTATTAAAAATAAGTATAACAACATAAATAAACATAGGTTTGCAAATTTATTTAAAACATCTAGTTTTCCATTATTCGAACACATTTGTATTATTATCTGACCTCCTTTATGAACGATGTTAATTCAGCTTTTTGGAATAGCTTGACATCTAAAAATAGATTATATCTTAATACTTTCATGATTATTCTTTTTGAAACTTTTTATAAGAATTTTGATATAATAACACTTGATAACACTTTTCAATCTTCTGTACAAAGCCTCAATGATATTTATTGTTTTATGATTACCTTTATGAATTTAAGTAAATACAGACCGCAAAAATGGAAAATTAAAGAATTGATTCATTTAATATTAATCTTCCATGAAAAAATAATTTTCTTCAAACCAACTTACTAATTGTTCGGATGTTTATTTAATATATTTATATTTGAATTATTATTGAAATTTATATTTGAATTCCTCCCTTGTCAAAGACAATTCAAAAGCGACATTATAATCATATTCGAATGGCAATCCCTGAATTTTTATTCTGTTGTTATTTGCTTTCCTTAGATTGTTATGAGATTTATTAAATAATTAAAAAAATTAAATTAATGAAATAAATTAATAACGAAAGATTAAAAATAATTAAATAAAATTTAATAAAAAATTGAATATCTTGAATTTTTTTCATAATATGAACAAATGAAAATTTTAATCGATGACTCATTGGGTCATTTTGACTATTTCTGTGACGGCCAGTCACGATTACAGTTTGCAAATTATTATTTTCGATTGAGAATTTGAATTTATTTTTTTACAAAATTTTATTACGATTTTCATTTGGTTTCTGAAGCGATTTGAAATTTTGTGATGATACCGATATCACTTATTTTGAATTGACATCTTATTTTTATTTTTTTTTAATTTTAATTATAATTCTGAGTGACAAAATCGAGTTTGAAAATCCTAAATTTTTTAATATCCGAAATGAACTCTCCAAGCTAAAATACAAAATGGGCCCAGCACAAATAGTCCGAACTCCTATGCTTTATGCGCACCTCTGCTACCACAGTCCGGTCTTCGTGGCAACATGAGGACCGGGTGAAATACTTATTCTTTATAAAAATGATGGATATGATATACAACATTTCAAGTATTTCAATGTGTAGAGTTCGTGTTAATTATGGCATTTTTAGTCGGAATATAACGTACACTATTTATTGAAATTAAAGATTAATTCAAAGAATCATCCTAAAATTACTAAAATAAAGTGATTAAATTTTTTTGTATTTATTAATTAAAATCAAGTAATTAATTAAAAAAATATTAATCGATTCATGACATTTATATCGATTTGTAACCACGTCCTTTGAATTATTTGACATTTTATAGGATTATGTAATTGATCAGTATATCTTCTTTCTGTTTTATATACCACATATACAAACACTTTGAAAATGATTACATTCATTGAACCATTTAAAAATATACATTTTCATCAGAACTTTTAACTGGTCGGTCTGTACTTTTTGGTGTAAAAGAAGTATTGAAGCATACTATTATAAAATAAAGCAAAACTTAGATATTATTTCTCCAAATTTTTATATAGAGTTTATATAAGTATTAAAAATACTGAGTCTTGTGAACGCTAATTTAATAATTTTTAAAAATTAAATTGTTAAAGCACTTTTAAGTAATTAATTCTTATTAAATTCTTTTCTATCACCAGTAATTATATTTATTATTTACTATTCTTAATGTTACTTTATTATAAAATTATTTTAAAATCGAACAAATTGTTTGTTTATTTATTTAATTTAAGATATTATTGAATAATAATGGGAAAATGTTTTAAAAAATTTAATAAATATTTTAGGATTTAAAAATGATTTACTTTGACAATTTTGAATGTTTATTAATGGTTTGTAGTGTCTTGTTAAAACTGTCACTAATAATGGGAATCAAAGTCATCTCTAAAACAGAAAACTCATTTTTTAAATAGAAGAGATACTATTTCTATAATGTGATTAATAACAAGAACCTTACTCGATCGACGTGATTGTGAATGCTCACTAATTCGGATTTTCAGATGATGATTTGTCTCTCCAATGTACGAGTTTTTTACACCCATGACAATCAAATTTATAAACCAGATCAATATATAAATCGTTTTCGATTTATTCGAGAAGCTTTGAACTTTGGATGTCATCGAAACTACTTTAACAGAACCTAACTTCTTGTAAATACTCTTCTTAAACGCTTTAAATCCTTCAGAATATGCTATTTTGATTATTTGTTTGTGCTCTTCATTCTTTCCATCATTTAGTCCTTTCTTAACCAGTGTTTGTGTACATAATTTTACCTTAATGTAATGTAACCTAATGTTGTGATCTATTTGTTTGTTTGTGTACATGTTATACCTCAAGCATCATCTAAGAAGATTTAAACCATCATTTGCAATTTCAAAGTTGGAAGAAAAACTCCACAATCTGTGAACTAGGCCTATATCATACCCTCTCTATATTTTTCCTTACAAAAGCTTTGTGGTAATGAGTAAATATCTGTATCTTTCCTATATCTGTATAATTCAGTTCTATATTTCCCATTTATCCTAGTGACAAGAATTTCAAGAAAATGAAGTTTGTTATTAAGTTCCAATTACGTAGTGAATTTAATATTAGGATATAGATCATTCAAGAAATTTAACAATGGTTCTTTAATGGATTGACTTTCGAAAACAAGAAATATGTTATCTACATGTCATTAGAGCACATGTTTTTCCCGAGGGTATGTACCAATTTTATTCACAAGAAACTTCATAAAAATTTGATACCAACGTTAGGGCTAATGGGGAACCAATTGCGACTCCATCTTTCTTTTTTTTTATCAGTTAGTAAAAGTATACTTTCATTCCTATATAAACTCGTACGGCTTGTGAGTCGTGCCATGGTTTATACCGGGGTTAGTTTCATGCGACCTCCCTCGGCACAACTAGATTGGGTGATCGTTTCTGCTTATATTCATCATTAAAATGAAATGATACATTTTTGGTCGAAATTTTAAGAAGTTATTTTATTGCGTCTTTGAAAAGTCAATGTGATTTATAAAGCAATATTTTTTCCTTCATATATTTCATTCAGAAAATCTACCTAGAAAGTCTTTCAAATAAATGAAGTTTTGATTGGCATAATGATATATTGTAATCAAATTTTAACACTGTAAATAGCGTTTATGTCACTTTCATTATTAACAGATTCAAAGCTCCAAAATTTTATTTATATCACAACTAGAGATTTTCAAACAAATTTTCGTTAATTAAAATCGTTATTTTCGTTAATTAAAAACTATGCCTGGTAACAAACGTGGACTCAATGCTCTTGTCAAAGACAAAAATCCATATGTGCATTGTATGTTTCATCGTCAAGTATTGGCATCAAAAGAGCTGCAAGAAACAGTGTCTTTGGTGATAGATGATGTTGTTGATGTTGTTTTTTAATAAAGAAAAAAACCTTGAATTCACGTATTTTCAAATGCCTGTGTGAGGAGTTGGGTTCTCAATATGAACATCTACTTTTCTACTTGTCGACTTGATGGCTGTCAAGGGACACAATTGTTAAGCGTGTCTGTGAATTGCAGATAGAAATTGAACAATTCTTAGATGGGAAATCTTCTTCGTCTGGTCGCTTTAGTGATCACACATGGCTTGCGCGTCTATGATACCTCTCTGATATATTTGGACACGTCAATGAATCGAATTGCTCTCTGTAAGGATGAAACGTAACAATCGTGGACTTCTTGGAAAAGTCAAATCATTTCAGTTGAAGCTGGAACTATGGGCGAATTAAATGCCTGTCTGGAAAATAGCTGCATTCCCTCAGATCAATGCTTTCATAGAAGATTCTAATTCAGTCGCTCTTCAGGAGGTCTCTGAAGCATTTTAAGCCATCTTTGCTGTCTTCTACATTGCATGAATCATTATTTACCGGATGCAGTCTTTCACAGTTGGATTCGAAATCATTTTGATTTAGATATTGGTAAGTAAATGTGGGACATTGTAACAATAAGTCTGTATAGAAATTATATTATATTTTTTCTCATTCAGGAATAATTCCTGAACACCCGGATGATATCCAAGGACAGTTTCTGGACATGCACAGTGATCAGGCCTTGAAAGAGAGCTTCAAACATCTATCACTGTCACAATTGGGGGTTTCTCGAAGTCAAAACATTCCTCTGCTCGCCACAGAAGCCATGAAGATGCTGGTTCCTTTCCCACAACTTACTTATGTGAGACAGGCTTTTCTGCACTGACCTTGATTAAAAACAAGCAGCGAAATCACTTTAATCCAGAAAACGATCTCCGATGTATATTGACAGACAAGAGACCTAGATTTGAATCAATATATGACCATATTCCCTAACACTTGCTATTTTAATAAAAATTATTATCTGAATTATTGCTTTACTCAAGGTAAAATAATAAAGGGAATCTCCTAAGGTTCTATATTTCATTGGGTCGCTAGTGCTACAGATTAGAAAAAAAATTAAATCGCTGTCAAAAACATTTGAGAACCACTGTTCTAAGCACAATAAAATGAATTTTTCCATTTATATAAACATCTAATTTTAAAATTAATTTGTAAAAAACCATTTAATTTCTTAAAAATACTTTTGTAGTAGCTTGGTATTATAAATTTACGCAATAACTTTTCTTTATTTTATTATTTCTTTTAAAGTTCTTATTTTCAAAATTTCTACTGAAATAATCAATTTCTAGATTTTTTTTATATTGAAACTCTGTTGTTGTCTTACATAATTACTTTTTCCAAAATTTTTAAATTGAAAAAATTAAATTATTTAGCGAATCGAAAATTTTAAATAACTCCTTATAAACACTATCAAAAATTTAACCCATTCAATCATATAATTAGTGGACTTTTTTACTGTATTTTTTTGTAAAGACTCAAATATCAATTATTAATATATTAGGAGTGTAACTTATTTTTTGTTTTTTAAAAAAGACTTTATAAAAGACTTCGTATCAAAGACTTTATTAAAGACTTTTTTATTTGTTGTTTTTTTAAAAAAGTTCATTTCAAAGAATTAGTAAATTTTATTTTTATCAAAATATTTTTCATCTTATTATAAATTCAACCACTTTTTTAAGAATATTTGAATTCCATCGAAGAAAAAAGTTTGGCTTTTATGTGATTTATTCTTTGAGCCATTTTTTGATTTTTTCGTGATTTCTGAAGTCCTGGTCTTGAGCAGGACTGTACATTGATTGAAACAAGTAGATTGGTCACAATGTGATATATACGAAATAAGGTATAGAACTTCCAAATTAAATGCTTAAAAAGTCTTTTTTAATCGATTGGCGACATGTGAAAGAGTATATTCTTGCACAAAATCACTTTTCGATATTTATTGACTGGAATAGGATGGCTTCGTTTAATGTATGTCTCAAATCTATCAATTGGTGTTAGTAACGTTATAAGCAACAATAGTTTCATTTGGTTTAAGCAGCTCATAGTACTCCGCTTTTTTTCTGATCAAATTAAATGCATAACATAACTTTACTTCCCTGAATGTTTTTTTCCTGTTGATTTGGAGGGTTTGTCTAGATACTTCCTTTATTTTTAATTACTCATTTTTATAACTTTTAAAGAAAGTTTTAATTAAAGTTTATTTTAAAGACCCTTATATTCCTTCGATAAGGCGCAATTTCTTTTTAACCTTTAACCAGATAGAAGAGTTTTTTGGACTCTTTTTTTTTATTAACCGTACGTAAAACAAAATAAAAATACTAATTCAAATTCAATTTTTTAGCACATTTTTTTTAACTAATCATAAATTTATTAAAAGAATGTTCGAATTTTTTCGAAGTTTTTAAAATAACGTTCAATTTTCAGCTTAAGAGTCATTCGGACTCTTCTATCCATTTATGTTACAAAAACATTCTATCCGGTTAAAGGTTAATCGGAAACATTTTGCCAGATGGGCTGGGAAAGTATCAAATTAGTGGTCGATAATACTAAGAACCACCGTTACAATTAAAATTACTATATCAGACACTGCAAGATTTAAGATCTTTAGGTCTGGTAAAAAACGCTCATTATCTAAGGAATAATATGGTACATATAATTTTTATTATAAACATAAATTACCGACAAATTGTTAATACTTATTAATGTTAAGATTATAAGTTCAATTATGTGTTTTTTACTTTATAAGAAATATTTTATTTTGTATTATGAAAACAAATTTTAAATAATTTCATTTCAACGTGCATTTCCTCGGCAGATTAATCTTGATACGGCATTTCGGTGTATATTATGTAAAATTAAATTTTACACACATCGACTATAACATATTCTGAAAAAATATATATGCATTAAGTATATAGTAACAGATTTTTTGAGTATTTGATAAAATACAAAATAAATCAATGAATAAATAATTAAATGAGTAATAAACAAATAAATAAATAAAATGATCAAAATTAATTGAATTTTAAATGCGAAAATTTATTTATAATTAGTGTACTAAATCTTTTCCAATCCTTTTAGTGATCCTTTTTAGCCAAGCTTTAGCCATTCCACATTTCTGATCAATATTTTACCATCATCTAATTGTATCTTGTAACTTCTTTCATGTCGTCGGTTCTTTATCGTGGCTGGGCCCATATATCAGTAACCAGATTAGTAACGTTGATCACAATTATGAAAGGACAATTACTGAAGCACTCTTGATAAAGTTTTGTAAACCTAGTTTAAATGTACAAAGTGATTCGCCCAATCATATTAGAGTATTTTGACGTAACACACTGTGACATAATGGTCATCTTTCTATATAAACAATAACTTTCTAATTAAATACAGAACTGAAGATGCCACAAAAGTGGCGAAACATGTTTTCCAATAAAAATTTAAAATTAAAATGGTGTTATTTGTTTTTAATATATATATATATATATATATATATATATATATATTTGTTTAAATCATCTGAAATAATTTTTTTAAAGAATTTTAAATTAATTTAAGCAATGATTTTAAATTTTATTGAATCAGAAAAGAGAATGAAGAAATTATACTTCAACGGTCATTTATATTTCAAAGAGAAACAAAACGATGAAAAAGTATATTGGAAATGTGTAAAATATCAAAGACTAAATGCCATGCACGAGTAATTACAACCGGAAACGATGTTTTAGTAGATAATTCTGATAAGCATAATCACACAGGTGATGCAGCAACCGTTGAAGCTTTAAAAATCTATCAAACAATTCGTGCAAAGGCTGAAAACACAACTGAATCTCCCAATTTCATATTGTCCAAGTCATTTCCAAATCGAGCCAAGCAACAATTGGAAAACTTCCAAGTGTAAGTTGCATGAAGAGAACAATGCAAAATATCAGATTTAGAAAAAATGAAGGTCCTAGTCTGCCCATTCATCGAAATGATATAAAATTTCCTGAAAATTTCACTAAATTACCAAATGGTGCAGAGTTTCTATATTTTGATTCAGGACTGAAGGAAACAGGATCCTGATATTTTCAAAAATTAAGAATCTTCATCTTTGGACGAGAAGTAGTCCTTGGTACGCAGATAGGACATTTAAATCGGTATCCCTGTTAATTCATCAATTATATACAATACACGGCTTGGAAGAAGGTAACTCAATTCCATTAGTATACGCTTTGCTACCCGACAAGTCAATCAAAACTTATAAGACATTCTTAGAAAAAATAAACAGTATTAATCTTTTACAACTACCACCAGCAGTTACAATTGATTTTGAACAATCAATGATTAAAGCTTTCAAGGAAGTTTTCCCTAATACTGAACAACCTGGTTGTTTTTTCCATTTTACCCAATGTATTATGCGTAAGATTCAGTCACATGGATTGAAGCAAAAATATGAAATAGATGCTGAATTTGCACTTAGTATAAGAATGCTAAGTTCTCTTGCATATGCTCCTGTCGACAGAGTCGAAGAAGCATTTGAAGAACTCTGTCAAAGCGATATTTTTATTCCTGAGGTACAAGAAATTATTAATTACTTTGAAGATGTGTGGATTGGCCGCCCTGATTACCGACTTGGATGCCGCTTACCATATTTTCCTCATAAAATGTGGAATGTTTACGTGAGAGTTAGGTAAAATGCACCTAAAACACAATAACTCAGTTGAAGGTCGGCATCGTGGATTTGAAGAGCAACTAACAGCTCATCACCATAACATTTGGAAGTTTGTTGAATGTATAAAACACGAACTAAGTCTAAGTTCTTCGAAAATTGAACAAATGATTGGCGGACAGGATCCTGCTCCAAGGAAAAAGAAGTATCGAGATTATGCTGAAAGACTGAAAAAACTTTTGGAAAAATACGAGATCAGCCAACCTATTATTCCTTATTTAGAGGTATGGGGCATAACATTTTTTATTGATTATAAAGTTTGTCATTTTAAGATAAATTTATGACTTCTTATGCATTATTCTTATGTATTACTACTTATGGGTATTTTTTTCAGTGAATTGTTTTTCGATGAATTGTTTTTCGGTGAATTTACCGGATACATTATTCATTTTTTATTATGCATATCAATAAAGCTTTTCCAGCAAAGATTTTTTAATTAAAAAGGACATAGTAAAATTTATTTTATAAAATTCATCACATGAGGATTGTCCTTTTATCATTATCACAATGGTTGATAAATTGCTGCATCTTAGGTAATGAAAGGTGATGCTATGTCTATATCGATTTTTTTTGCAAGTGGCACTTCGATATTTGCGGAGTTTACTTATATATATATTTAAAAATTTTCTGTTAGTAAATATTTTCTGAAAATGAAATTTTTAAAAAGTATTTGATGGTGAAAACGATTATTGGAATGGAAGTGATAAAATGGTATGTGGAAGGTGGCGATCCTGACTTTGATCGATCCCTCACCCACATAATCGCGCATGGGTTCGTCAACGGCAAACTAACTGGCGTCCTCGAACCGTCGTAGTTCAGCGGTCTCTCGTTCGTCGGATTACCGACCCGTATCAGTCGAATCCGGTCGATGTGGTTCGAATAGCTCACCAGCATTGACGGTATTTTTTTCGGAATCATTGATTACTTGCAGTACATAATGCGATATTTATGTGTGTAGCAAGGAATAGGTGTGTCAAACGCGGATATCAAGGATCTGATTTCAAGATGTCAAGAATGTCAATCCATCGATCCGGCACCCGTAAAATGGAAAACCGGTAGACTTGAGCGTCAACGAAAACTGGATAAGACTTGCTGCGGATGTACAAGTACAATCAACAAAATTTTTTAAGCGTAATCGATTGTGGCCCTTCTTGCTTTGCGATATGGAAATTAATTAAGGCTGAAGACATCAAGTCAATTGTCTCAGAATTCTCAAGTTTGTTCTGTGAACGCAGGTCTCTCAAGGAACTAATTATCGATAATTATACCACATTTCATTCGGTAGAATTCAACAAACTAATGGAAAAATGGAACGTTGCGAAAAAGCATAGCGAAAACGGACCGATGAGTCAATGCCAGAAAACGAATCCGACTGCTCGTCAACACAACATCGTTCGGTCGCACTGTGACTAGTGAATGGAGTAAAAACAACATTACTGATAACCTTATATCAAAAACAAGCGACCAAATCGAGAAATTTATTCTTTGATATTTACAGATCAGCAATTTTTAAAAGTTACACCAATTTTCAGTTATTTTTTGACTATTTGTAAATTACTTCTGTATTTTCATAAAATAATGAAAAATCAATAATGATTTAACTTGATCATAATTTGGGTAATTTCAATAAATATCGATTAATGAAGTAATATATTTTAATGTAAAATGTTATTAAAACTCGACAAATTTATGCATATCAAATTTTGTATTTAAAATAGACAAAGTCTCATTTGGATGAGTTCATCTTATATTTAAAAAAGTCTACTTGTACAAGACAGACATCAAAATTATTTTACATTTAAGTTAAAAAATTGTTATTAAAAAAAGATTTTTAATAAATTTGTATTGTAAAACTTGAATTTTTAAATTTCATATATTAAAAAGTTTTTATCATAAAAATAATTCAAAAAAATTACAATTTTTTTTAAAAAAAGTATTAGACATTTCACTATTATTTAAAAATTTTGTTTTTTAATGCATAAAATAAATATTAAAAAATTTCCGTAAAAAAATCTGTATTCTTTCCGTGTAAATACAAAAATTAGGACAATGTTACTAAAATAGATAAATTACATGTAGCTAATATATTTTATTTATTAAAGAAAAATTATCATTTTGAGATTTTTCTACAGAATTTTTGCAAAATATAAATTAGTTTTGTATTGATAAAATATTTCCTAAAAATGCTAATTAATAAATAAGAATTACAAAAATATAATTAAATACAAATAACTTAACTCTCTCATTTAACTGATTTATTATAATTATTTTGACCTTTTTTAACAAATATTATTTGTCTAAATTTTATAAAAATCTAATTTGAATAACCTTAGACCACCATAACAAAAGTTATGGCAATTTAAATATTTATATAAAATAAATGGAAGAAATTATATTTTCCTTTAATTGTAATATTTCTGTAATTTTTTAAAAATTAATTTTATTAATTTTATTTTTCATTTTAATTACGTTTTAATAATAATCTTTTTAATAAATTATTTTTTTCTGGTAAAAACGAATATTAAATTTTTTTAATCCATTAAAAACTCAAATTATTGTTCTCAATATCACTTGGAACCATTCCCTATGTTTAAATTATAATTCTTTAAAATGGAAAAATGTTTAATATGTTTAGAAGACCTTGAAAATGTTTCTGTAATTCCAGATACTTGTACCCATCACTTTTGTTATGATTGTATCACGAAGTGGGCCGTGGAAAATCCAACTTGTCCTCTCGACAGAGATCCCATTTTTCATTTTAAAATATTTATTAATGATATAATATTTCAAATTAAACCGGTCCATGATGTAATTATGGAATTTATTCAAAACATCATTTCAAGTTCTCAGAAAATAATATCAAAAATCTCGATTCAAAAGAAAAATCAGATTATTTTAATGAAGCAATTAGAAACTTTCATCAAAAGTAGACAAAATAATCGAGTAATCATTGATAAAATTCGTCAAATAATCAACGGGAAAGTCATCAAAACGAAAACCGATTCCGAAAAGATGAGGAAGTTAATTTCCAAAGAAACATTCTCTTTTAATAAAGAAATTTTAAAACTTAAGAATTCGTCGAAAAAGTGTTTGAAGTGGCGCGAACTATCGACACGATCCGCGGACAAATTATTATGTTTTGCGAGTTTCGATGAAAATGCAGAGACCGCAAAGAAGACTTTGCAAAAATTAGAAATCGAAATGCAATTACTATTTAATTATTTTTTTTATATTAAAAACAGTTTTAAAGACATTATTAGAATCTATCAACAATATTATTGCTATTCGAAGCCTCAGTTTCTTTCAGAAAACCAAATCTCGACTCATCTACTCTTTACATGTTCCCGCGATATCGGAAGCTTATTGACGAATTCTTTGACATTAACGACCACAACTTGTGAAAAACTCAACCTCAGTGGGGAAAATCTCAGAAACTGCAAATGATTCTTTAAGTTTTTTTTTCAAATAAAAAAATTTCTTTCGAAATATATTTTTTATTTTAATTTCTTAATTTTTATTGTGTATAAACACTTGTGTGGTACCGACAACCGGACCGAGTGGCGTCGGCCGGCACCTTTTAGACGTGTCGGGACTTGATGCCCGGATAGATTGCTGTGCCGGTTCGATGGCGTCTGTTTGCCGATCGGGTCGAGTGACCGTCGGTCGATACGGCATCGGATTTCGGTCCTGCGATCGACTCTGGTCGTTGAAACACGGCCCAAGTGCGTGGTCGGTGAGATTGTGGGGATCCGCCTTGCGTCGCCAAGTTGTGTGCGGCGATGGCGCACGGGATCCGACCGATCGAGGCCGCTGCCGCACAGTGCGGTTCGAATAGTTGTTCATTATAATGGTTTCCTCAGATTTCGTCAACGAAGCACGATTTAAATTCATTCCGTCGATATCATCATCGGGTAAAAATATCAGAACGATGATTAATATTCAATTAGATCGAAAATATAAAAAAAACGTTCAGAATTTATTTATTCAAAACAAATCATTAACATGTAAAAATAGTGTTCTAATCAAATATTTGTTTAATTTACTTAAACAAAATCTTTTTTATTAAACAGTTTTTTGTATATTGGTGATTTTGTCAAAACACTATAACTTGTTAAATACATTTTTTTATATTTCCATATTTAAATTTTACGATTTCAAGGTATTCTATATACTGGGTTCGTGATTAAAATCCAAAGTCATCATTCGTAAACTTTATTTCTATTACAACTTTCATTATTCAAACAAATTTATGAGGAACAATATTTCAGTTACATAAACCAGATTTTAAAATTCTAAATATAAATAATCACCAGAGAAAACAGTGATATATTGATGTTACCATTTCATGTTGATCACGCTGAAAATCCATCTTTATCATTGGAATTATCAATCGACAATGTTCGAAGTGAGAACAGAACAGAGTTATTCTCTTTTTCCCTGACTGGATGTGAAGAATTATTGACAATCATATCGAAAAAATGGAGGGATTGTAACTTATTAAGACAGTCAATATAAGCCCAGTGCTTGATCCAGAGAGTTCTCTTGCGCAACCCTGCTGCCTCCGTCCGATTCTCTGGGCAACCTGAAGGTCGGGCGGAACAATTAACTTCAATAAAACATTATGATTTTTATTTTAGAACTTGATTTTAAAATATTCAATAAATTATTTTTTTAATAAAACTTTTCCGTTGAAATTAAATTCAATAAACATTATGATTTTTATTTTAAAAAGTGTTACAAAATACATCAAAATCTTCTTTACAATATTCTTTTACTCCTAAACAGTTATTTTAATTGTGATTTTTTTACGAAACCTAATTTTTTATAAAAAAGTTGTTTCAATTTAATTAGTAAAACATTATTTTAATTTATCTCATAAATAAATATGATTTTTAATTAAAAAATATCAAAAATTTACAGTTCACCAAAAGAACCCCTAACACTATACGTATAACATTAATTTGCTTTTTAGTGGAAAAATCATAAAGTTCTAAAAATCTTAGTGAAATTCAAAAAGAGACCTTCTTTTCAGAGAGTTAGGAGAAAATTGATGGAGTGGTCCAGTCAGTCACTTGAGTAAGCTCTACTCCGAGTTAGTTAACTGTGGAGGGTACTGTCAGCCGATAATCCCGATCAGATATCGCGTCGGCATCGGTGAGTCGGTTGGATTCAACTACCAGCCCGCTAGTAAAGCAAATCCCATAGGAACGGCAGCCCTGTTCAACCGCGTCACTCTCTGATGCTTGTTCGTATTTCTAGATTCTGTCTTGGCCAACAGAGTCCTTCGTTCCGGATCGTGGACGATATCTCGTACGGTTTCCGTGAAATAACATCTCCTTTCTGAATCACCTTCAGTTCGCGGTTCGGATATCCTCCCGCGATGCCTTTTGTAAGCCCCGAGGGGCAGTTCGTGCCTTTCAGGTTAGTGCAAAATTACTCGTTCCATTTTACAAAGAAGTGATTCAAAATCCTAAAAATTTTTGATTTGTTAGACTCAAGAGAGAAAATCAATTACTACGAAAATTTTATTTAACATGCAACTATGTATTTAAAGAAGTTTCATATATGTTAGAAATTATTTAAACAATCACGAAAGTTTTTTTTATACAATTTTTAAAGTCAAACATTTTGCGAGAATTCAGATTAAAAATTCGATGGAAATTTACAAAAAGTAAAATTTTTAGGAGCACCACAAATGGTCAAATAATTTATTTCTAATTTATAGTCTGGTTTTCGAGTTAGAGATTTCTGGTACATAACTTTAATAAGTTTTCCGATAGAGTCGGTTTTGGTAACAAAATAACAAGTAATTAGAGAGCATTTTGTGTTTCGTAGTTATCCAAGTAGCAGATCAAGATAAAATCTCGAACTTTTAAGTCCATTATTTCAGTAGCAGAGCATGGTTGACAAAAATGTTCAGCAATGACATCCAGGGGAGACTTCATCTAACAAATTTTGATAATTGTTGTTTACAGTATTTATACATACATTATTATAAAACATTGAGGTGCTGGTCCCCTGGACGAGCGATGGTGACCAGCATCTTTATATTGTGCGGGAAGTTGTTGGGTGAAGAAGTTGATCGGTTGGTTTAGTGGGCGCCACAAACCGGTCGTACGCGATGGCCACCGGTTGACGCGTTGATAGGTGTAGAATTCCAATCCCATCGGAGCCATTGGGAATGGCGCTTAGTGAGACCGGTTCATCAGTCGGTGATCCGAACGTACGACCGGTAGGATCGCGTAAATTTTTTATTGAATCCCTACTGCAGAGGTTGCCGTTTGGCGAAGCACTCGACTCACGGATAAAAGTAACAGTAAAGAAAAACGATAAATATTCATTCAAAATGTATTAACGTAAAAATTATTGACATTCAAAATTGTGAATATTTTTAATCAGTGTTTTTTTAATTAGTTTTTCAATTAATTTTTTTATCGTTTTTGTTCGTGTCACCACAATCATTTTATTCATGCTATAAGTTTAGTGATGTAATGTATTTGTTTGTTAATGGCACATGTTATTTATGTTATATATTCAAAACTATTGTTTTTTTGAAAATCAATTCAAAACTGAAAAATCTTTTCGAAATGATTTTATTTTCAAGTTAAAATGAAAAACATATACTTATTGAAATATTTAAAAAAAATATGCTACTGGTTTGGAAAATTATACTAATGGTTTTGAAAATTATACTATTGGTTTGGAAGATAAACTCAGGGAAAGCTTTAAAGTTCTTAAAAACAATGAAATGTGGAGCGGAAAATTAAATGTCTGACCGAACATTTTGTCAGCTTGAATATAAATTAAATATAAATAAATTTAAATAATAAATTAAATAAAAAATTAAATAAAGCAATTAAATTCAAAAATATTTAAAAAGGTTTAAATAAATAAAATAAATTAAATATTTAATTAATTAAAGTAAAAAAGATATATAATTGAAATAAATAATGAAATAACTTAAATTAAAAATGTTGAAATCAATTGTTCTCAGTCATAATTGGGAATCATGTGATTTCTTTATTATTGATTTCTTTGTTTAAACGGAAATCACAAATGAGTATGTAAGTTACTGAATTAGTGTGTGGAATTATCGATTAATATCGAATAATGTGAAGTGCAAAATTGTGATTGGATATGTGTATGTGTGTGTTAATGTAGGAAAAATGAAATGTTCGATAGTATGTGTGTAAATTTTGTAATGTATAAGAAATTATTGTGTGTATAATTTGTTTAATTTGAAATTGTAAATGTCTGATGTGATTGGATGCATGTTTGTATTAATGTGTGCGTTTGTTCGAGAAAAATATGTCATCGAAATTAACAATTTCATATAAAAAAATTGTCTCAGTTTGTCTATTCTGTTTTACAAAAAGTGTGTGAAGTGTTCCAATTTCAAAAGAATTCAAATTTTGTGATTAAATAAAAACATCTCAAAAAGGTGTTTTCAATTCCAAAGTTAAAAAAATAATAAATCGAGTCAAAAACAAAAAAATAAATTTTGAATTGTTAAAAAACGAAATTCTACAGAAGTTCCATTAATAAAATCAAAAAAATCGGCGAATCTAATCGGAAATTAATAATAATTCATTATTTGAAATTAAAAATCGTGAGGCACAGTTTCCGCAACAACATGTATAAAATGCTAAGTCGATTATCGAATTTCTTTCTCCTTTTTGCGTCATACATTATTTATTTGGCTGGCTTCAAATCGAAAGAAGTTATTTCTCGTAAATATCGTTACATGTGTGCTTTAAGTGCAAACGACGCCAAGAAAATGGTGGGAAAAATTAATGGTTGTAAAGTCATTGTATCGACATTTGTCTGCAAGAAAGTCTATAATGAAGGCAAGAAAATCGATTATCTCCAGGGTCGTAGCCAAAATTTCATTTCGGGGGGATAATAATGAACACAGCACACTTTCAGTCATACGCATACCCAATCACACACACATAATCACTCACACGTATACACACTGACAATGCTATTGATCTTGGGGTCAGTGTTTCTTCCAGCCATGTACGGGGGGGACAACATTCCCCCCTAAAAATTTCCAATTATAAGCCATATTTAGCGATAAACACCAAAATATTTTCAGGTAATGACACTCAGATAATGATATACTATGCAAATAATGGAGAAAAACAATAGTACACACACTTAAAAATAAATGGGTTTCTATCATCCTGTCTATGTATTAACATAGTCTGAATGAGATATCAGCGATATATTAGGTTATACATGTATCCACATATTTTTACATATAAATATACATACAACAGTGTCAGTGGAGTAGGGTGGTTGTCAGGTAGTAGCAGTGTAATTATATGTAACACACATACACAAATGAGTGTGCGTGACGCATTGTTGTTGGTTAATTAAATGACAGTCCACCGAGGTGGTTGGCCATTATAGTCAAATGTGGAAGACTTTAGCAAAATGTTTCAGTTGAGAGTAGGTACGCATTGCGCATATACAGTGTATATTATACACACATATGTTGCGTAGATGTGTACATAGATTTAAAGAAGGCTACATGATGTTCTGCCAAAAACTATAAACTACTGAAACATGCCGAATCAGACGCGCACCGTAAAGCAAAATGCTCCCATGTAGCCAAAGAAGACTCTCAAGGTCATGGAACCGTTTTCAATCAATTGCACATATTGTAGTGGCTTATAGTCACTGATATATTTATTTATATATAAAGTATATATATATATATATATATATATATATATATATACAGTTACCTCATAAGTTTTGTCGCACACATATATCTATGTTAACTGCAAATATCCTTGCATCACATAAATAATTCTTATATATTTACAATCCCTAATAAAATGTGAATTAGATAAAATATCATTTGCGATCTACTTATGTTCAATAATTGTTATTTTCTGTTCTAAATGAATTTTTGTTTTAATAAAATAATATCATTTTCGTAAATTTCGCACATTCTCATCATCCTAATGGATTTTAATTGCTCTGATATTCGTAAATTAATTTACTATTACTGGAAAAGGAATTTAACACCCTCACAGATGAATGACGAAATTAACACGAGCCCTGAGGTTGGAACAGTCCCAAAGAGAACATGTGAAAGTTGGATTTCCAATTTTTGCGAAAACAACTTTAAAACAGAAGATCAAGACCGCGAAGGGCAGCCCTCTCTTGACATATATGAGAAGATAAGCGAGTTTCTGACTGAAGACAAGCGTGCAACAACGAGGAACATTTCAGAGGGAATTGATCAGGATAAAACGACGGTGAGCGGGCACTTAAATGCAATTGGATACCGATACCTGGAAAATTGCTGGGCGCTACACGCTCTGACGCAACAGAACAAGGATAATCACAGAAGAATTTGTCAACTTCTATTGGACAGTTATCATTGGAATGATTTCCTGTCCCAAATCATCGCCTGTGATTAAATATAGGTGTACTGGGACAACGAAGGCGCTTTTAACAATAGATCATGGAGAAAAGCGGATGAAAACCGAATTAAGGTGTGAAATCATCCACAACATCCTCAATCGTCAATCGAATATCAACAAATTTCTCAAAATAATCGTTCCAGATTTGACTACGAATCTCATCAGATAAACTAATATATTTTTACCATTCTCCATTCCATCATACTATTAATGACTGATAAATTAATCGACAATGGGACAAAGTAATTTATTATTTGGTAACAATATCTTGAACCTTCTCTCGTGATTGATATTCTATTATTCTCTCCTCTTTCTGTTAGTTTGTTGTTAAATTAATACAATCCTTAATAACAATTATTTGATTATCTTTATTTAGTAAAATTACTTTTACACATATCAAGTGAATCAGTAATGCAAAAGAACCAAGATCGTCTGGTAGACTATTTAAAGGTAGCATATTGACTGGTTAAAGAGGAAATATCGCACACCACAAAGTATGGCATACTGCTGGGTCTGCGCACTGAGCAAGATGGTAGTGGGCGCGTGAAGCAATGACAGTAGTTCCGTCCGCAAAATGCAAATTATATGTTCCACAACATTCTTTGTGAGTTTCTTGTAGCTTTCGAAGAACACATTTTAGTCTTTTTAAAAAAACCAACTGAAACCATTCAATATTGGTGTGCCATATCTGTCTGTCTCTCCTCAACATGCATGACATCGTGTCCAAAGTGTGCAGCTATTTCTCAATCTCTCAAAAAAGATCTTTTATTCTCAAAAATTTTCTATCTGAGAAGAATAAACCGATGCTCATTACTTGGTGTGAATATTGATGGATAGAAAATCATGATAATCCCGGACTTTCGGGATTGATATATAAAGTTCTTTGTATAAAATTAATAATAAGAAAATTATATAAAGAAAAACTTTGTTCCACAAATTATATATTTAATACAACCTAATTCAATTGAATACAGTCATAATATGTTGAAAATAAAATTTCAAAAAGGTGAGTTTACTAAGAGTATCATCACAAAGTGTGGAGCGAAGCTTTGTCATAAAAAGACCACAGGTAGAGAAGGCTTGCTCTGCATTAATAGTTGTAGGTGGAATGGTCATTAAGGCTTTATATCGATATTCCATTATTTTCCAACACTGACCAATCGATTGATTAAAAGCCATTTCTTTTTTGATAGCGACTTTCCCATTGTCGTCAGCTGGAGAATTCGATAAATGATGACACTTTTTCAGAACATCCGTCAGCCTTTCAGCGATAGTAAGTTCCTTTGGAGGAACTTTATCCGCAATGCTAATTTCATCCGTCCCAGGCACCAGGTGAAGTTTCTCAGCCAATGTGGTCAGAGTTTCTATGATTGGTGTGAGATCAGCATTGTTTGAATTTTGTAATTCCTGTCGAGACAAGACATTAATCGATGACATCAGGATACTTCCTGGGTCTGAGATTCTTTTTTTAAAATGCATTAACTAGGGCAATCGCCATGTTATTATTCTGCTTTTAGAGCTTCTCAATAGCAATTTGATTAATGAAAATTGCACTCCTTTCAAACGTCTTCTGTTTATATTCTTTTTGATGGAGTCTTCAAAAATAGTGGCGAAATTCATCACTCTTTGGTGAATAGTATCAGCTGACTTTGGAAGGTCAATTTGGCCAGCTGACAGTGCGATGCGAAGATCTTTGGAGGGAATAAATGTATTTCAAAAAATAAAAGCAATTGTATTTTAAAGAATAAAAATTGTATTTCATTTTTAAATTATGATTCACTGTATTACACTGTAGAAAACGTAAAAAAATCAATGATAAGAGATATTTCACAGTGTAAAATGTTTCTTTTTAAAAACTCCTAAACACACGTAAAAAAAGTACATAAATGTTAAAAAAAAACAAAGAAAAAGAAATTCATAACTGAATCCCGGGATCCCGATAGTCTAATCCTGGGATGACAATCAAATATCCGGAATCCCGGGATTGAATTCCCTAATACCATATTTCGATTTACTAATCTTTTTGAGCCTGTAGTGGATGCTCTGAAATATTTATCAGAAGACCGCAATACAGAAACCTCATAAAAGGCAGAAGCTCTTCCGTCTGCGATAGACAAAAGCTTCTTCATCGTATAATTACTTGTTACAAAAGATGTCGCCTATTCGACTAGCCAAAACCTTACAAAACGAATCCAAAGATCTAGCAACATGCGTTGCTCACACCAAATTTGTTTCGTGCACACGAAATCGATCTAGTGAACATAACCAAGAAACTTTTCATAAAATCTTCTCAGGATCTGATAGACTTTTAACACGTATATTTTCAGACCATGTTGGAATCCAGATTTTCAGGACTACTCAACGTTCTGTGAATGCAATTTCTCAGCAGTTCTCATCGTCAGAAGAATATTATAGGACGACTGTTTACAACGTATTTCTTGACAACGTTAGTATGAGGGATTAATTTATATTTTCATCTCGCAAGAATAATTTATTATTTTTTTTAATTTAAAAGGCAAAATATTTTAATGTTAATATGCTTATTAAATATTTTAAAATTAAAAATGATATACAGTAACTTTTTGAGATAATGACTTTTTTTAATAAGGAATTTTTTAAATAATGAGTGTCTACTGATTGTTTCTTTAGGAAATGCGGGAAATTTTCGAGATAATGAATTTTTTGATAATGAACGAGAAAAATTCTTAAAATAATAAATCACTTTAGTAATTTTTAAACAATCAATAAATCATAAAGTAAATCAATAAATAAAGTAAATAAATAAATAAATCAATCATAAAGTAAATATTTATATATGACATTGCATTTCTATTATTTATTTTGTTTTATTATTTCAAAAATTTGAACGCTTTTTGAAAATTTTGATTTTTTTAAGTTTAAAATTTTTTTACTTTTTTGATTTTGAGATTTAAATTATTTTAGATAAAAAATGCCCATGGTAATTAACAGAAAACCAAAAAGAAGAAGATATTCAATTGCAGAAAAACAGGCCGTTGCAAATTTTAAGCTGGAAAATAAATTTGTAACGCAGGCATCTCTTGTCAATAAATTTAAGATGCCAGTTGCAACGGTAAACGAAATTGTTAACAACATGGAGAAGTATAAATCAGAGTATGAAAAGGAAATTGCTGGCAATAAAAGTGTTGTTTCAAATATAAGGACACACGAAATATATCCGCATCACTACGATGGGATATCAAGGAATAGAATGTTGAACAACACAATAACAAACTTAATGTTGGAGAAGATGACATTAAAAATTGCCAAAAAATTGTAAATGGAAAACTTTAAAGCTTCCAGCACATTGATATCGAAATTTAAAAGATCATATGGAATATAAACACAATTTATTTTTGGTGAAGAAGGTTTGGTAAACCCTTTGGTTTTATGTGAATCAATGGCAGAATTCAAAAAGGTTTATAATAAATATGCTAATAGTGGCGTATTTAATTGTAACGAAACAGGGTTGTTCTTTAAGTGTCCTCCAAAAAAGACACTTATTTTAAGAAGCGAGGAAAAGGCTAATGGAAAATTCTCTAAAGAAAGAGTAACACTTCTTTTTTGCTCAAATGAAACGGGTGCAAAAATCCCCCGCTATAAATAGGGAAATTTAAATCTCCCAGGGGATTTGAAAACCTCGACTTTTCTAAGATGTGTTTAAAATACGAGAATAACAAAACTTCTTTGATGACCTGTTAAATTTTTGGCCGGTGATTACATGATCTTATTGTCTAGCAATAATAAAATTTTTCGATTTTCATTTTTCATTGTTCCAGTACACAATACTAATAAGGTTTTCAGTAATATAGAGCTTTATTACCTTCCCATAAACAGTACTTCCAAGATACAGCCCCTAGATCAAGGAATTATCAAAGCATTCAAAGCATATTACACAAAAACATTTACGAGAAATTTAAATAAGGAAAATGAAAATGACACAACTACACATGAGGAAGCAATTAAAAGAACTAGTTTAGTTGAAGTCCTTCCGCTCATAAATAAATGTTTGGAGCTCAATTAGCAAAGAAACCATAGCCAACTATTTAAGACATGGATTTATTAATTGTAGAGGATATACTAAAGATACAGTTCCTGTAAATGAAGTTAATAATACCGCTCCATCAAATACTAACATAGATGTTTCTGAAATATTTGAATACAATGACTTTACAATATGTGCAGATTCCGATATTGATAACACAGCTTTTCTCGAACAGGTTGAATCTCTAAATAAATCTGTTGAACATGAAGAAACATTAGAACAAGATGAACCAGAGATCGGATATGCAGATGTTGTGTGTTGTTTAAAAAAATTGGATAGGTACTTTCTGGTGTATAATAACTCTGCACTCAAAAACTTGGTTGATCTTAGAAATCAAATAATAGATAGCAAAAACATAGAACTTCAAAAATAACGTTTTTTAAATGGATAAATGTTGAAATCTTCATTATCTTTTTTTAATGAGCGGGAATTTTTTAGGTCACCTTATTATCTCAAAAAGTGACTGTAATAAAACAACTATTAAAAAATCCAATGCGTATTTAAAAATAAAATATGTTTTTAATGTGTTTTTTAAATATTTTAAAAAATTAAAAATGATATAATAAAAGAAAATCATAAAAAAATGAATTCAGATATTGATGTTGCAACCACTTCTCACATGGCAACTACCGCTGCAATGTATATCTTTACGGGTCAATTGTTACCTGAAAAGTACAAGAAAGTTGATAATGTGGAGACATTTATTGAAGAATGTGAAACATTCTTTAATTTTGCAGGAATAGCGAAGGCCAAACAAGGGACAATAATCATTTGTTTGTTTAGAGAGAGATCTGAAAAATCAATACAAAGCGGTAGATAAGACAATAGTAGGCTATAAAGACCGATTGAGAAAGACCGATCGAACTTCCTCACTATTCGAAGACCTGACTGAGGCATGCCGGTACAGGATGAAGGAAGATATACCGGAAGTACTTTTTGAGAAAGTAGAAAAGCTCGTAGCCAAGATCTTGAAACATGACTTGTCAAAAGAGGCCCTCACGGAAGCATTATTGTTACATTGTTGTGATGATGTGGACATAAAAAAAAGTGAGACTTAATAAAGTAAAAGGCATAGATGAGATAAAAGAAAAGATAAAGGCAGTACACGACGTCAAAAGTGTGACAGAAGACGTGAATGTAGTAAGATACCTGGTGATGCAAAACAGACCCCGATGTTATAGAGAAGCAGTAACAGGAGACAGTAAATACGGACAAAATCATAACACGGGTTGGTAGAAATACTACAGAATACGCTCAAGGCATGAAAGCGGTCAAATGCAGAAATTGTGAAAAAGTAGATCACACAAGTGAAACGTGTAGACAAAGAAAACCAATCAAGTGTTTAGGATGTGGAAAAGGACACATGATAAGAAACTGTTCGGAAAGGTGATCAATAAAATGTTATGGTTGTGGACAACAAGGACACGTAAGAAGAAACTGTCCAAACATCGAATGCAAAAGATGTCAAAATAAAGGTCACAGTGAAAGTGAATGTTATACAAACTTAAATGGCAGAAGATAGCAAAATACAGGTGACAATAACTATCGAGGATCGGGATACAATCAACAAAGATATAGAAATAGAGAAGAGAGAAGACAAGGAGATAATCGAAGATTCGTGAATAACATTGATGAAGAATATGAAAAATCAGTTAAAGGAAGTGAACACCATAAAGGCAATGCCTCGACAGAAGTGGAGCTAGTCGGGGCAATAAATTAAAAGATAACAGTGACTCCCAAAGTATTGGTATTTATAGTAGAAGTAATATATCAAGTATTATAGACGTAGTGATAGACGATGAAAGGAATGTTGACATAAGGGAAGCAAGTGTAAATGATAAAGTACGGAAATTTATAAAGAAAGAAACTTTTGAGTACAAGCTTGGACGAAATTTAGTTGGAACAATTGAAGAAAAGAACACAGAGGAAAATGTCAGGATTTTGTCAATAGATGAATGGAAAGCAGAAAATATATTGTATGATAGAATGCAAGGCCGGCCGAGTGTAAAGTTGATGATAAAAGGTAACGTGGAGGATTGTTTATTAGACACAGGTGCAACAGTAAATGTAGTCCACAGAAAGATTTTTGAGAAACTAACGAACGTAAAATTAGAAAGGCAGATATTAAATTAAACTGTGTGAACAGTAGTCAACTAGATTGTATGGGTAAAATTTCAGTGGACATAGAAATTAAAGAAAAACGGAGAAATATAACGTTCATTGTAGTAAATGACGTAAAACCAGACATAATAGGAGAAATAGAATTGCAGATGGCGTTTGGAATCGAGTTACATTGGAAAAAGAAAGAGAATGATGTGAACAAACAATTATATCAAGTATGTAACTTAGAAGCCAAATTTAAACGTAACGTTCAACGAGGAAAGATTCAAAAGAGCCATGGAAATTATGAAAATTGCAGATAAACCAAAGATTGTGGATATTGTTAAAAAATATCAAGGAGTTTTTATGGCGGATAAATGGGATATCGGATGTACGACGATGATTAAACATAGAATAGACACAAAAGGACCTCCAATTAACCTTATACCACATAGGCAAGCAGTTAATCTGGAAGAAAACATCGATGAGACTATTAAGAATTTGTGGGAAAACAACATTATTAAGAAATGTAATTCACCATGGAATACACCGATGATTTTTATATGGAAGAAAGAAAAAAATGATGTTAGAATTTACTTGGATTTTAGGCAGCTAAACCTAGTTACGAAGAGACAGGTATTTCCTATGCCGAATATGATAGAAATGATGGACAGATTGTATGGAACCAGATATTTCACATCAATCGATTTAGGCAATACATACTACCAGGTCGAACTAGAGGAAGATTCAAAGCTAAAAACAGCATTTTCCACAAAGCTAGGACAATTTTGTTTCAATAGAATGCCGTTTGGTATAGCAGCGACACCGGAAACGTTTCAGGAAATCATGACAAAGGTGCTCGGAGGCATAGAACAGACAGTGGTATATTTAGATGACATTGTTATATATTCAAAATCGTTGGAACAACATTACGAAACTTTTATTGGACCAAATCGGGAAAGCAGGTTTATGAATTAATCCGGAAAAGTACCATATCTTAAAAACGAAAGTTAAATTTTTGGGACATGTAATTAATGATAAAGGTATACAGATGGACCCATCTAAATTAGAAGCCATAAAGACATTTGAAAGACCGAAATGCATAAAGAATCTAAGAAGTTTCCTTGGAATTTGCAATTATTATAGACGATTTATTAATGACTACGCAACAAAGGCCAAGACTTTAAAACAACTGTGTGGATTGAACAAGAAGAAATTGTTAAGGACAGAATTTTTCTTTCTGTAGCATTTGCGGAGATGAAAGAGGCTTTAACAATACCACCGATTCTAGGATTCCTAAACTTCCAGAAAGAATTTATACTGGACACTGATGACAGTTTCGACACGATTGGAGCAGTATTATCCCAAAGAGACAAGAACGGACGTGAGAGAGTTATTGCATATGGTTCACACTCCATGAATAATCATGAAAAAGGATACTGCATTACTAAGAATGAGCTGTTGGCAATATATTACTTCTATCAGCATTGTAATCATTATTTATTCGGGAAGCAATTCACTTTGAGAACGGATCATAAGACAATTAAGTTTATGGTTAAAACAAAAAAAACAGATAACGGCGCAATTTCAGACATGGATAAATTATTTATCAAGCCTAGACATACACTAGAATACAGAAAAGGAACAGATCATTCCAACGCGGTTATGTTGTCTCGGAATACATGTGATATATGTACGCAATGCTTGATACCTCATGAAGATGCTAAAATGATGAAGATAAAGACTCGAAGAATCAACGCGCTGGACACAACACAGATATTCAAATATGAACAAGAAAAAATAGAAGAAATTAAGATACCCAAGTTCAGGTAAATATAGAAAGCTTACGATTGAAGACGACATAATAAGAACAAACATGGGAAGATTTGGATACCAAAATCAAAAAGAAAAGAAATGATCATACAAATACATACGTTATTGCCGCACGCTGGCGCAGAGAAAGTAACGAAATACAACTCAGAAAATTATGTCATGATCAATCGGAATGAAATAATAAAAGAAGTAATTGGACAATGCGAAGCATGCCAAAAAAGTAAAGGAAAAACGAGTGACACTGGTCGCAAATGAACCATTTGAGAAAGTGTACATAGATATATGCGGACAACTAAAGGAGACTTGGAGAAGGAAAAAGTATATTGTTGCAATCATAGATCAGTTTAGTAGGTATATATCTTTGACAGCCATTACCAAGCAGGATGAAATAACCATAAAAGACACCATAATGACCAAATGGATCTTAAGATTTGGAGCACCGAAGGAAATACATACAGATTGTGGCAAGACATTCAAATCGAAGGTAACATAACGAAATCGATGGCTGAAAGCATGAGCATAAATATATGTTACTCGAGCCCTTACCATCATAACACGAATGGAATAGTAGAAAGAATATTTCGGACAATAAGAGAATATTTAAACGCATTGTTACATACAAAGAAAGGATCATACTGGGAGGAACTACTACCGGAAATAGAATTCACATTAAATGCAACTTTTCAGAAAACAATAGGGAAGAGCCCAGCGGAAATTATATTCGGTAAGAAAATATACAGAGAAAGATGGCATAGTCAAGATATAAAGTTACAGCAAGAAAGAGAAGACACAACCAAAAGAAATTTTGAAATCGGCGATGAAGTACTAGTCAAGGTGGAAACGGGGATAAAGAGTAAAGACAAATATAAAGGACCGTATAAAGTGGTAGAGAAAACACACGATAGAAGGTATAAACTAATAAATGAGGATGGAAGAATTTTAGATCGAAACGTGGAAAAATTGAGAAAATTCTTAAAGAAGGGGGATATGAGGGGTTAATTTAAATTTTCATCTCGCCAGAATAATTTATTATTTTCTTGATTTAAGAGGTAAAATATTTTAATGTTAATATGCTTATTAAATATTTAAAAATTAAAAATGATATAATAAAACAACTATTAAAAATTCAAATACGTATTTAAAAATACAATATGTTTTTAATGTGTTTTTTAAATATTTCAAAAGATTTAAAATGATATAATAAAAGAAATGGCTGAATATTCGGCCCTTTCATTGAGCATACAAATCAAAGTTTCAAATACTGATATCTGTGTGGGATTTATAATAATTTTATTATTATCCAATTAATTTAATTTATCTTTTTATATTATTACTACCAATACATTGTTTTGATATGAACCCCATCAGGAGATTTCTCCTGATGCTGGTGAGTGGTTCATATCGTACCAAATTAAGTTCATCTGGTCCAATAGCCTTACCAGTGATCCAAATCCGATACCTTCCAGGTTCCCCACATCTACTTTTACTAAACCTTTAAAGTAAATGTTGTCTAAGGGTTGATTTAATTCTATATATGTTTTATAAGTTTCTATGATCTTTAAAAACTTTTACTTAAAATGATTTACATTTCATAAAATGGTTTTATGTTTCCATATTTTGTTTATCTGTTTCGTTGAGGTCGTAATTATAAATTTATTATTCAGTTATACTATTTTCATTTTCATTTTTCAGTCATAATAAAATAAAGAAAGGAATAAAACTAAACAAAAAATTATTTTCTCACGTAAACAAAAGAAAAGGTTTATCCGCCGTCATCACTCATCGGAGTCCGATAAGACAATAAATTCTTCCTCTTAGCGGATGGTGATAGATCGATACTCTAGCCGATTTTTCTTTTCTTTCCATGCCTGAAATTTGAAATCGAGAACCAGTCACTGTTGTCTATCCAAAATTTCCTCGAAGCAGTTTCTAGCTTGCGGCAGAACAACATGATCATGTTCACTGCGTGGTGACGTCATATACGACTGTTCGGTGTTGTGGGTGTTCCCAGTCCTTGTCTCCGCGATTAGTTCCTTTAAGTCTTAAAGTTTAAGAGATGAATTTCCTTCAGTTCGTCCTTAGCTTGTTGATGTAATTGGGCCCCTCTTTTCCTTTGTTCCCGACGCTTTTGAGCTCAGGTGACTGTGCAAGTGGAGGACAACATCATGTCTTCTTTTGAAGTCGACCCATAAATCGATGAACTCGACTTTGGGGGTCTAATAACCCCATTCTCAGGTAGTTTCATATTTATTTCATTAGCCGCTTCGATGATGATCTCAGGGTGCTACTGAGAAACACGATCGACGATTTTTCGTCGGTAATTATTGATTTTTTGTTGGATGTGGATATCTGTAATCTACATTTGAAGAGATCTGACCCTCCGCTGGGCCTCTAAACGTTTTTCAACGGTGGGTTTGTGCACCAACAAAGGAACGGAGTTTCTTTTGTATTCCTCCAATTCTAATACTGCTTCTGTCAGATCGGTCTTTACTTTCCAGTATTTTTTCTTCCATTCTCCGAGCTCCAGGAAAAGATTTTGTTTGTTTTCCATTGTCTTATTTTGGTTTTCTGAAATAAAAAGATGATGACCACGGATAAGAAAAAGAAAAACACAAAAACTGAGATGGATGGAGGTTGGAAATTCTGTTTAATATTTAATTTACGACAAACTTTCGTGGCATTTTTAACGGAGCGTCACGTCCTTTTCTGCTGCCAGATCGTCAACTGTCACGGCAGGCACTATGATCACCTGTCGATATCCGTCAACAGATCGGCGGCCACCATTTTCTCCAAGTCCGTCTTCTAACCTCCAGCCATCCAAATGAAAATAAAAGAAAAAAACTTTGTTCTTATCTAAAAAAATTAATAACAAATTTGTAAAAGTATTTAATAATCTAATCTTTCTAATACAAACTCGTCAATTTATACAAAACTGGAAAACAAAATAAATGACATTGAACAAAAAAAACACACAAAGGACTTCCATCAAAATACAAAACGGTACACTTTTTATCTCGTCATGCTGGAAGTCTTAAAGAAAAAAACAACAGACCTCACACAGGGAGGCTTCCATCAAAACACAAAACGAGACGCGAGGTACTGTCAATATGATGAAAGTCCCGAGACCACCAATGGAAAAACAGACGATCAACAAACAAAACAATCTAACTTTGATTAATCAGTTTTGTCAATTAATGAATTTTTTGACAAATTAATTAATTAATAATTGTACTTTATTTTTTTTAGATTCCAGAGGACTTCCGACCACCTCAAGTTAAAACCAGTAAATGTCTCAAACCGCCTCACGCCTGCGCTATGAAGGGGCCCTACCTTTAAAGAAAGTTTTAAAAGTGATTTATTTGTTTGCGACAGGAGAGGAGTTAGATGCGTCATTTATAGTTGGTAGAAGAATAGATGATATAAAAGTTGAAGTCAATACTGAGTTTAAATTTGAATTAGTACTGCCTGCAGAAAGGGATTTGGATCTCTTTCTTCTCGGTGAAAATAAATCGGTGATATAATGTTGCATCTTCATGATGATGTAGCTGCAATCAAATTTCTTTAAACCAGATTAAATTTTTTATTAACTATATTTTTATCAAAGTAATAATAGAGTAAATTAATTGAAAATTCATTAAAATTATTAATATTTAAGAAAATTATTTCTTTTAGATAAAATTTATAATTAATAATGTTTATTTATAAAATTTTAAACCACAAATAATTTTATTAAATAGAAATGATTTAATCGAAATTTTTGCTATATTAAGTAAATTTTTATTTTGGAAATGTTTTTGAAAATATTTCGTTGGAGGGACCAATTCCCTATATCCTCCCCTTAGCTACGCCTCTGAATCACATAACTGCGTAAACATTTGTTTCCTTTTCGGACGCTACCTGGGGCCAAACAAGAAACAACCCTTGACCGCAGTTCACCAATGTGAGGAATTTTTCATCCCTGATATACGTATCATCCACTGTCACCGCTAACATGTATTACGTAGCTAATTTATGCTTTTTCCCAGTGGACATACACATGATCGATCGATGCACACTGAATGCACCATGTAGTGCCCTACTTATTTTATTTTGTTATTTTATTATTTTATTATCTTATTTTTATGTCCAATTATTAATAGAATGGTAACAAAAATTAAATCTTCCATCAAATCACATAGACGGACATGAAAGCCAATTTAGATATTCATTTCGCCAAAATATTAAAGATCAAATTAAAAAAAACGATCAATAATTAAATTGATCTAATTGGCAAGCAATAAACAGAAATAATTAATTACCGTCGGAATTATTATTACTATTATCATTATCAGAATTATTAGTTCTGATTTCATTAACGGATCTCGGCTCTCATATTCATATACGAATATTCGACTTTCCTCAATCATCAATTAACCGGCATATAATAGAAGGAAATTGTCGTCTCACCATATAATCAAATATTTTGAAGAAGCAATTTGAACATTACAATTCCCGAATCGCCTGAAATATCCGGATCTCAGCTCTCATATTCATATACGAATATTCGACGTTCCTCGATCATCAATTAACCGGCATACAATATAAAGAAATTGTCGTCTCACCATATAATCAAATATTTTGAAGAAGCAATTTGAAGTAACGTTATTTTATCCATTTTTCCCACGGAACTCATTTCGTTTTACCGTGATCTATTTTAATTACTTCTTTTTAGTCCTTCCGTTTGTGTTTGATAATTAAGAGTTTTGATTATTTTGTCTTTTTATTCATTGCATTTGTTTTTTTTTGTAACAGCAATTTGAAGTTCACAACAACTGAACTTTACTTTGCTCTTACACACCACATCAACATCGATTAAAAATGCTCATGCGAATCTGTTAATAGATCAAATTCACGAGGTGATCCGATCAGGATTCTCTTTTTTTAACCCTCTTGGCCTAATGCTATGCTATTGCAGTTGCATACAGTTTCACTTCGGAATTTAAACTTCCCTCACCAACGATCTGCTAGATTCCACTAAATGCTGACCCCAACCATCCCGTAAACTGGATAGTGACTTGTCAAACGACCTCAAATAGATTGCGCCTGGTTAGAAAACCTGGAAGTTCTGTTGTGTAAGACATCCCTTCAGTATTATCGGCGGTTTTGCCTCCTGACAAAACCATCAAGTACTTCTATCAATTGATCTACTATCATCTTGACTGTATCTACTACGATGTCATCAAGACGGACCTCTGGATCCGACATCAAAACATGCTGCAGTACTCTTTACATTACTTTTAGTGTGACACTCAACTAGAATCCGAGCTGTGTTAAATACCAGGGTCGTTCCTGATGATGCATCACCTGATAGGGCCATAATGATTAATTCACTTTGATTTGCAGGTATACCTGCCACAAATACATAATTAATAGACTCGAATTTTCAGAACCATATTCCGAAATCCCCAATTCCGACAAACAGGTAAACTTCATCAGATAATTTCTCGCTTCCATTTACAAATGGAACTAGTTTCCATGTTTCGTGTGTCTCCCCAGCACTGCAGAATTTGTGCGGAAGGGTGCAATATCCATTTCTTTCTGTGGTGAATCCTTTCGTTTATGAGATGAATTAGTTCAGTTTTGTGATTATGTAACCAGTTTTCCTTCAAGGATGTACTTTTGACCTTCTGGTACTTTTCAAGTAGTAATGTAATAAGTTTCTCTGTATTTTCCCATACTGGTTCTGTTTCCCCAATGGTTCGCTGAAGCTTGGACGACAAAGTTGCACGGTAACGAGTTACAAGATCTCTTCGAATGCTTTTAGGCCTTTCTTTTTTGGGCTTACATTTTGTACTAGCTGTCTTATATCTTTTTTTAGATATAAAACTACGCAATCGTGATAGGATCCACAGTCATAGAGATGCTTAGATTGACCATCTTTAATCTTGTTCACGCTTTCTGAGCGCACAAGAAAGTAATCCAGTAGCTCCCTCCTCTTCGTCGCCAGGTGGGTCCAACAGGTGCTTTTCCACTAATTATGGAAAAAAAGGAGTTTACTATCTTTATATCTTTCTCCTCAGCTAGTAATACTAACATTTCCCATTATCCGACGTGTGCACTGTGTGCATACTTTCCGACGTTTAGAGAGTCATTTTCCGTGTTTAGAGAGTCATAGAATGTGGTTTTCTCGCTGTCACTGTATCCACAATGAGAGTACACTCTTACGACAATTATTCTATAGGAAATGATTTTCGATCTGAAAGTTCGATACGAGAATACCTCAAAATCGATACCACCTTTAGATAGTCTGGTTAATAAACCAACTCCTCTTTCCTAAATTTGTCCCATTTGTGGTCGGTTGTAACTGGTCCACTTTTCATAATTCTCAGTCACGACGCCCAATTTGTGCATTTCTGTCAGGATGGCTACATCTACATTTAGCTATTCTAGAGCGTCAGTAACGCTCAGGACTTTCTGATCGTCGAATCCTCGAACATTCCATGTACAAACCTTCTTCAAACCCAACTGTGTATCCCGCGTAGGGGGACACCAGTCCGGTCCCCACTTAGCCTGAGATCCTATTATTTTGCGAGCAATCCCAGTATTCTCTGTACTATTCATTTGTTTAGTAGTATCAATGATTAAGGAACATACTCATGGATTGCTAGCTCTAGCTGAGAGCACCCTCTCTCGAATTTAGTTGAGTATCCAGGATCGCGACGAGGACGCATCGAAAGAGTAAAGATATGTATCCATACGGACACCATATCTCCAATCCCAATATATATATATATATATATATAGCACATATAATCTCTCGAGCATATCAAACACAGTATTCCGTCTGGATTTCGAATAATGCATTAAACACCCTTCCTATCTAATTGAGTTTTAACATATTTTTGAAGAACACCATTTATGTTAAGTGTTTTTGAACATTTTCACAACTTTACAAACATTTACATTCAGTGGATCAGTAGAAAGATTTATTTTCAACACATCAAATTCTTCTGTTTCATCAGATACTAAACGAATCTCTTCATGATAGTTTTTAATTATAAATTTTTATACCGGTTTTAAAGTTCCATAATACTGGTATAGCAAAGCCTAGTATGTACGGATTGCATTTATGTATGAGAGTTTGCAATTTTTCAATAATTAAGACTATTCTTTAATGTGGTTACTTATTTTTATAATCAGTTTGAACGTATTTCATAACTTTTAATTGGTTTAATATTTATAATATGGAATTTATTATCGAAGAATGATAATTTGCTCCTAATTGCATCAGACTGTATTTTACTACTATATTTATAAATATTAAACACAGTGACAAATTTAATGCTTGATAGTTTTGGTTAAACATCTGTTAAAATAATGGAACTATCACCTTTTAAAATAATAGAAAACTGTTTTTAGCAATAAATTACATAAATTATAAATACTATTCAATATTTGAAAATTGAAAAATGTTCAACCCCTAACCCTGATTATGTCATGTACCAAAATACCCTGACCATCAAACAAATATAATTTGCTTTTAGATGATTTGTGCATTTCTGATATATCGAATTAAATTTCAAGACAAATAAATGTAATCTTATTTGACTATTTTAAGAGAGAAGTGAATTATGATCCTTGCTAATAATTGCTTTCTATAAAGTGTTAATATACTAATCAGTAGACATAATAAAATGTCAAATAACACTAAGTGCTTTATTCCAATAAATATTATTTTTCTTCACTATCTTATGCTTACCCAACACTACTCTGTGTGAATTCATGAGTCCTTTAACCAACCATGAAAAATCATTTCAACAGAAAATGAATTGGTCAAATCAATGCAACACCCAAGAAAGCGCAATGAAAATCTTAATAATAAGAATAATAACAGTTATATTCAAAAAGCATTATAAAATATGAAAAAAAGATCAAAAATGCGTGCATCACACAGGATCACTATTACATTTGTTGATGCTAGCAGGCATAGAAACAGATAGTGCTGAACATGCACTAGTTTTTCGTTTTGGACCCAAAATTAACGTGCAGCTTCAATGACAAAAGCCTTGGTAGTGTGTGATTTTCTTGAACTTTGCATTTCAGTTTCTCGATAAGGTTCATGACCGGTGATGAGGAAAAGGCAGTGTTTAAATTCTTACGTTGATTTCTAAATTATGTATCCAACCAAATCTATGTTAAAGCACAAAGTAAAATGCTTATTGATTGGCGAAATTTGTTAATTCTCAATACTAAACAAAAAAAATCTTCTGGTTTAATTTTTTTCAAACTTTGATGTAAATTCAGTTAGATCCAATCTTCATAAAACACAAATTTGTACTTAGAAAATCAATAAAAACAGGCAGTTCGATATTTTGCACCGAGTAATGTATAAAAATTTTTTATATCGTGTTTTATATATATTCATTTTAGCATCTAATTTAAAAATCACAGAAAATATACATTTTGTATAAAATGGATCAATTGCTGTTGTAGTTCTCAGTACCCGAATTTCTTCCAATCTACCATAAAGTGTAATTGATTCTATTTGATTCTGAATATATGTCATTTCAATTTATGGAAAATAAATTTATATTCGCATATTCTGTACATTAATAAATATAAAGCAAATCAAGAATAAAAATTAAAGTTAGTTTGTTAATTAGACAATCATATTATTTATAAATTAGTCTATCGTTTAAAGGGATAATCTTAAAGTGTTAATGTATATATAATATTCAAAAGACAAGTAATCGCAAGCAGTTTACAATAAATTTTAACTGTCTTACATTTTGAATTTAGATGGTCCACCCAAACCAAATGAGTCTATTAGCTCCCTGATATGCCTCCTATATGGACGTCAGCCTTTCGCTTTCACGCACGCTTTGGCAATTCAGTCAGAAATGACCAGTCATGGATAGTAGTCCCATGATTCTGCATCCCTTTAGTCCACGTACACAGCTAAAGGGATGCAGAATCATGGGGCTACTATTCATGACTGGTCGTTTCTGACTGGATTGCCAAAGCGTGCGTGGAAGCGAAAAGCTGACGTCCCCATAGGAGGCCTATCGAAGAGCTTATAGACTCATTTGGTTTGAGTGAACCATCTAAAGAGCCTATAGGCTCAATACCATTCTTGAAAGAGATGGGAGGCCCACATTTTGAATAATATTATGTTAAATAATGTTTCAGTGGACTTACTCATTGTCATTTTCTTCAAGCTCTAGAGTTTTCTGTGAAATGTGAGTATCAAAGGAATACATTAAAGTTGGATTGATAAGGCGTTGCAAATCAAATACAGGATGGTTATCAAAAAAAATTCACGAGAATGCAGTGACATCGACAATGAGTCTGCAGAATTTTGGTGAAACACCGAATTAATTACACTTTCTTCTAGTTCTACTATTAGTTCTACTTTCTTAATAGTGAATAGAAACATTTATTAATGTATTGAAATTCAGGTATTAATCAAAAAAAATGTTTAAAACTTCGATGAGACAGGTCTCTTTTTGAAATTGAGTACAAACAAGGGTTTAAAAACTATAAATGTGAGAGTGAAAGCATCTTTAAGGAACGAATCAGTATTTTATTTACCACTTATATGGACATAAGAAACATTTTGAGAATTCCAATGAAATTTTTAGTGAAAATGACACGCACATGTGAAACATCGATATTCCTCCGATCGAGTTCCATTTCTAAAACGCAACCGATAGATGCAGGCTAATTGTATTAAAAAAGATAGAACATGTGCTATCTTATAACACGGCATCTGTACCATTTTAATGAAAATAACCCTATTAAATAGGAGATGTCGAATGCAGAAGTCACAAACTGCTTCAAATTTATTGGTTTTGTAAGGGCTGATGCCTATTATTTGATTTTGGACTTTTTGATTTTAACGTGAAATGAAACAACCCTCGCATACACCCCCTTTGCTTTCTTAACTTTAGAAATAATTCAACCATATTTTATTATTTTAAATAATTGTGTTGATATTTTCATTATTTTAACTGTTAACGAATGGTAAAGTAAATCAATGTCCCTAATATAACCTTTAATTCGTTACTTTATTTTCTGAATTTAAACATTGTATTCAGTGATTGGTAAATAAAATGACGAGACTGGATTCCCCATGATGGACAATAATTAAATAGATGCTATTTAATTATTGAAAGCCAGTAAAGTTTAAAAGTTACTGATTAACTACATGACCAACTGGTAATACTCTGTTCTAACAGACTTACATGTGTTCAAGATACATTAAATGACAAAATTTGAAATTCAGTGTCAATAACAAACTTTCTTCTTAATTATTTTCAGTGAAAATATAGAAACTTTGCTCATACATTAATATATTTGTATTGGTATAATACACAAAAAAAATTCTTTTTGTATTTGACAGTTCCTTTTTCTTCTTTGAACTATTCTTATGATTATTCGAAATATTAAAATAAATGTTATTGTCCGGGTTTAATGAGTTGTAAACTTCAAAGGTAAAAAGATATAAGACCAACCAGGTATATCGACAGAGAAGATTTTTGTAGTATAGCAAGATCAAGATATTTTGCCACGATATTTTAAGAGGTTAAAATCAAATTGTTTAAAATTAAACAAAATATTACACATGATGTACCTTTAAAAGAAACAGTGATACTTCATTTAAATTTTATTCCTTACATGGTTAAAAAGGTTATTGAAAACAAAAACAGGAAATTTTATAAATAAATATAACACATTATTATTAAAACAAAATCAAATTTTCTCTTACCATTTAAGATTTCTTTCATTGTGGTTTGAGTACAGAAAACATAAATCTGGAATTTTAACCGTTGATCGAATGTTGTAACTATTATTGTGGATTAATGTCGAGTATAATGGCCATTTTCAAAATATGAAAGACTTCTAGTCTAGAAAAGTAACCTGTTTTGGTAACGAGAATAATCGAAATTCATTATTCTTCAATCTAAAATAAATGCTTTGAATAAGAATATTTCACGAGGAAATATACAAAAATTTTAATTAATACTAATCAAAAATACTTAAACTAACATTTTTATCACTGAAAGAAATTCCAAATAGAGAATTTGCATAAAAAACATTCTGTGATTTACTTAATTTTTAATTTGGGAAAAAATAAATACCAAATGCTTTACAACAAAAATAACAATGATCGTTATTTCAATTGCTTAATTATTAATACATAAATACAATTTCAAAAAATTAACCAATATTGAATTGTCATTCGTGATTTAATAAATATGAAAAAAATAAGAAAAAAAATCAAAAAATTAAATTTATTAATGCTATCAGAATGATAATAATAATATATTAATAATAATAATAACTTGTAAATACAATCATTAAAGAACCTCAATTTACAATCTAAATAAAAATACAGCTAATTCAAACACATCAGTTGTTTTTTTTGGTTTCTGTTAATTTTTTGATTGCGATAAAAACAAAAAAGAACATATTTACACGATACTGTTGATAATAATGATCATAAAAATTAGTTTTCTTCTGGTTTGTTTGATATATTGAAAGCGAGTGCAGTTCACTAATCGACCACTCACTTGACATACAATTTTTATATATATATAAATAAAATACACTTCTCAAAACATTAACAAATTATAACACATCGAAATTTTGATTTTGAAAAAAAAAACAATCGTCTAATTTCCAAACTCG
Source organism: Girardia tigrina (assembly GCA_001938485.1). Taxonomy (NCBI): domain Eukaryota; kingdom Metazoa; phylum Platyhelminthes; order Tricladida; family Dugesiidae; genus Girardia; species Girardia tigrina. The sequence continues at coordinate 9,205 of MQRK01241424.1, read as the reverse complement.
AACCCAATTTTTCATTCAATCATTTCCTGGAAACATCGCATAATTTCAACAGTCACTAACCACACAGACTTGGTATAAATATCAATAAATAATAATATTAAGAATAAAACAATGGTAATTAGAAAATATCTACAAACGAACAGACAGGCAGAGTGTATCAACGAATACAGAACAACAGTGATAATGATAAAATGATAATCGATAACTCATCACAAAATAACGGTTCGTCTCGAATGATTGACGAATCAACTAAAACACAGATATAGATAGACAGGGAGAGATCACGATTGAATAAGAGTGATGACGTCACAGATATATTATTTACATGTACATTGATTTCTTGTTGTGCTTTAACCTAAGTGCTGCCATAATAAAATAGAATAAAAAGATTCTGAGTTGTAAAAAAAGAGACAATTGGATCAATTCGATGATATATTTTCGATACTCGAAAAATCATTTGCTGCTGGTATGTGACGAGTCTCGGTTGTCGGGACGGATGGTGTGGGGACGATACTCGAGGAGCTGTTGCTGGAGATCGTCGAGTCTGATTGAAGGGGAGGCGGCAGTTTGGCTGTCGATTCATTTCGAGTGAGGTTGGGGTCAGGAGAATCACTTGTTGCTGATTGAGTATTGATGACGGGCTGGTCCGGTTGATCGGACTGATTTGTTTTACTACACGAACTCAGATCGACAGCCTCATTGTCACATAGTGGTCCCACACTGGCGACAGGAACCGAGACAGCGATGGACGTGGCATCAGTGTCAGCTGATTGATTACTTTGCGTAACCGTGGAATTGATAGAACTGATTTGAGGATATGAAAAATCAAATGGAATTCGTTTCGGAACACCTTTTTTGCGTTTGCTGCGATTATTAGTCGATGAACATCCCGAGTTCTTGGAATCGGGTTTATTGTCAGTTTCATTATCGTCGGAAAGATTTCGGTTTAGAGAAACGGTTAATTGGGATGTTGATTGTATACCTGAGATATCTTGTTTGGATGAGTCGGACTGGACAGAGGAACTCGACGAGTTCGGCTGTGATTTAGTTTTAGAATAATTCTTTTGTGTTTTATTATTTGATGACAGATCTTTGGAATTGTCAGTTTTTATTGGAAAATTATCTGATTTACCTTCACATAACGACACTGTAAGAGTCTCTGTGATTTGGGATTTTGAGGTAGAAGAATCTTCAATGTTCGATGTGTTATTATTCTGAAGTTTTGCATTATCTTTCGCTTTTGAAAGCTGAACATTTTCTCGATCTTTTTTCTGTTTCATTTTCATTCTTTCAAGTTTTACAAAACAAAATTTGGTACTTTCATCTTCTTCTTCTTCATTTCTTTGACTTTCCAATGGATTTGTGGAGGAATTTATCGATGATGAAGGTTGATCTTTGGAGGGAAGAGTATTTTCCTGATCTGGATTTTCATTGCTTGTGAATATACCTTTGATATTTAATCCCGTTAGAATAAGTTCAACGTCTGTGTTACTGTTATTATTATTCGATAAACTCGATTCAATACACTTATCCACTTCATCAGTCGGTGGAGGTTGTAAGGCAGCCTTCCTGCTTCTCGTTCTAGGTCTATTCACAGAAACATCAATAGTATTACTAACTGGTACCCATTCATCTTCAGCAGGATTAATTTCACTCACTGGTTTTAATTCACTTTTTTTAACAGTAACTTTTTTCTTAGACTTTTTAGATTGCTTTTTAATAACTTTGTTTGTAGCTTTTGAAGATTTTTGTTTAGACGCCTTTGTACTAGATGTTGGTTTTTCTTTTATACATGATTGGGGAGGTTCAGTAGTCTTCAATAAATTCACAAAATCTCCAAAATTTATTTCACTCCCTAAATTTGATTGATCATCAATATTTTCTTTCACCGAACTTATAGTTTTCTCTTCTGAATCTTTTTCATCAATCGATGATGCTTTCTCAACGGTTTTTGAAATATCTTCAACGACTATATTGGTTTCAGTTTTTGGAGTTTGTTGAAATTCATCAACGACAATCATTAATTGCGGTGAATTATCAGAAGCATCTGATGCTATTGTTGTTGATTCTTTGGTCAGTTCATTTAATACTGGTTTTCTTGTAGCCCTATCATTAGCATCCGTTGTCTCATTATCCTTGATTAATTTCTTAGGAGTTGAAGATTTTCTGCGACCATGATGTATAATATCTATTACGGTTCGCAGAGGTGACTTTCCTCCAGAATTTTCACAAAGAGGACTGGCTCCTCTACTAGAAGGATTAGATCCAGATGCACTGGATGGTGTGGAGCTCAATGGAAAATTTTGGTTTCGTTCGTAAGCAAATTCGACTAGTTTATTGATTATCTTCTTTAAAGATTGCATTTTTATGGAAATCTAAAATTTAGATTGAATTTAAAAATAGGCGTATTAGGATCAGTGAAGCAACAGAAATACGATCTATACAATATTATATTAATTATACACCGGCGTATTTAGAATTTCGGTTAGGTAAAGACAAAGTAAAATAAAAAATATATTAACTTGAATAAAAATATAAAATATTACTTCGCGTAATCAGCATTATAACAGAAATTATTTAGGTCTCATACTAGTAAAATTATTCTTAGAAAATGTTTAAAATGTACCAGAAAATATTTTTTATTAAAATTAAGCCGCGTCTTTGACATATTAATAAAATGTAATAAATTAATTTATTTTGTATTTTAATTAAGTATGGTAATAAGTTTCAATTACAATTTCAAAAATACTAATTTTCCACTGAATATTTTTCCTATTGTAGATCAAGTTGTTTGGTCTTAATTTTTATAAATTTGCTTTCAAAACAAATCATCTTGTAGAAATACAAAATTTAAAAGTTGTCAAAAACAATTTTCTCTGAAAATTATAATTCAAATTAAGTAATTATCCAAAATATTTTTTAAATTTCTTAATTAAAAAATCTTGATAGCATCATTTTATTTCAAAATAAATCGAAGAAAGATTTTAATATAAAATCAGAAAAAATAATTAAATTAAAGCAAAAACATTTAAAAATCTATGAAGAACAATAAATTGTTATAATTTAGAGTTGATTGTGAGAATATTTTTAATATTAATTATGATATCTTTAAACTTATCAATGAGGACTTTCTGTGTATATCAGATAATGATATATTTTGAGAATTGGCACCTGTATGACTAAACAGTGAAACCCTATGCATTGAAAACTTTTTTTGATTTAAATGCGAATATGTATATTGGAGGTATGATTGTTCACAACTCTTTGTTGACATAACATCTAAATGAGTTTTTTGAAAAACAAGTTACATTTTTACGCATTTCAGATATCAAAGTGAAAAACCTCTCCCAACAAGAAAAGTGTTATTCTACCATCGAATTTAAACATGCTCAAAGTTGAAATGCAAAATACGAGATAAAAATTTTTGATTGGGATTCAGTTATTCAGTCTAGTTGCATTTTGTTATTGAGGATGATGCGAATTTAAAGATTTTTTACTTGAGTGTACGAATATATTTCTCGGAGCATATGATTCGTGCGTTTGGCAAGCCATAAATAATGGAGTCTTCATTCTTCCCGTTCCGATTAAAACACTTATTTATCTTTGGATATTGTTGTAATGCTACCGTCACTGTCATGGTTTCAGATTACCAGTCACAGTGGCTTGAAAACCATGCACTTGACAAAAGCTTTATTATTTCTTGTTTCAAAAGGATTTCAAAAAAAATACTAGCCAAAATTTCATGTTAAATTCCACAACAATCGTTTGTTCTATCAGAACTTCTAAAGAAGTTATATTTTATTTATCCAGTATGACATTTTGATCGCTGGTCCATAATTCAATATGATTCTCATAGTATTTATGAAGTACTAATTAAACAAAAATAATTTATCGAAAGAGGCAGAATAAATCATATTTTTCAGAGCTAATAAATAAATTATTTTTCATGTCATAAAATGTACGAATTTGTTTCGACTTGATGCATGAATAGCCTTTAATAGCAATATTACAGATGATTGTCATCTGTTATATAACAATATATTGTTAGATCATTCTGATGATTCGAAAACGTCCAGTGCAAATCTAACAACAGGTTATGAAAATCACTTTAAGACTAGATAAAATTCTTAGAATAATGCTTTGTGATTAAATTTGCAACTTTCCCTGATTCTACATGTAAGAGATCGATGTTCGCTTATAATAAAAAAAAGATCATTATGTTTATAATATATACCTAAAATAAACTTTGAAGTTTTTATTTGCTGTAAAAATTCTCTTTAAAAATTTTAAAGGAAAGTGTAAATTTTTGTTTTGAATGATTTACTAATAATTATTTTATTTGTTCACACACTTCTGTAACTAAAATCGTCATGTAAGTGTCCTGGACCAGAGTTATACTAAATAGTATATATATAAACAATGTATCCACCGAGTGTCACCAGAAATTCGGGAAATTTGAAAAAGTTAAGTTATTTTAATTAGATTGCCGGGATTTTCAAAAATTAGCGCATCTGCGCTGATTTTTTTGCTTCCAAATGAATTGATCAAAAAATAATTGGTCAATTTCGAGGTAAGAATCGCAGTTTCCAAAAGTTAAAATTATTTTTTTATCAATTCATATGGAAGTAAAAAATCAGCCCAGATGCGCTTCTTGTTGAGTACGCTTATTTTCGGAAAATCACGGTACATTTATGACAAATATTAATTTACATGTATCTACATGACATCATCTTAAATGTGGAATCCAAGTTTCTGTTGAAGCCTGAATTGTGGCAAGTATATTTATGTTGTGACGATTTTTATGTCTGTCAGTAATGAACTGAAGATACAATAACAGACCATTACATTCAGATCTAAACTTTTCATAGGCCAAATGTCAGATTCAATAAGTCTGAGGTAGCATTTCGAATAAAATCAACACTAACTGTGGTAGTAGCTCTTTAACAATCTTGCTGTCACATCCATGTTTCACCTTCCATTGAATTCTCTATGTGCAGAAACATTTTGATTTATAGATTTCTATTTTCTTTTGGTACCAAGGAAAATAGTCTTTTTCGGGATCTTTTTTTATAACGTAGAAAATTATTGTTAAATTGATGTCAGAAAAATTCAGATAACACATTTGAACACTTCGATAATCTCCATGTAGAATTCTTCTTATCTTTCAAAGTCAAATAATGGTTTTTGTTCTTTCATTACGTTAACAATAACTTAGAATATAAAGTATAGAGTAATGTTGATTAATAAATATTACGAAAGCTTAAAGCATGATAATGTAAATAACTTTAATAAATTTATTTAAATTTCCCAGTTGTCGAATGACAATATATGTATTATATTTTTAATATTCTTATTTTAAGATAAATTGAAAATAAAAATGCAAATATATATATATATATATAACTGATAATAACGAAACATCATCGATAACTGTAAGCTATTTTATTTTGGTTATCTTTCATCCTTTTATTCTCTTTCCTTCTTTTATGCTTTTAATAATCAATTCCATATTTCTTTCTTATTGTTGTTCTTTTATACTGTCGAAATTTATTAATTAATTATACAAATACTAGGAAAGGAACCATCATGTATGACGGGGAAAATGTAAATTTCGTCCTTGAAAATTTCTGTTTTAATAAAAAAATATAAGTTATAATCTATTATTTATTGTTTCGAATTAGGTGTTAAATTTTTCAATTTTTGTAAATTAATTTTTTTTATAATTTTCTTTACAAATCCTAACCTTAACCCTAACACTAACCCTAACCTTAAACCGTAAAACGATTTTTTTGGTTATCTTTCATCCTTTTATTCTCTTTCCTTCTTTTATGTTTTTAATAATCAATTCCATATTAAAAGTTAATATTATAAGTTAACTCAGATGAAACATTGGGCTTTTATGTATATAATTTAAATGATGCTGGCAAATGGTTTTGGAAACACGAAAATCGCTCATCATAAATTATTGTCATTAATTTTGATTAATGATAACATAAATATTGTTTGTATGATGATGATGTTGATCAATCGAAATCATTAGCAATAAATTAATTAAATGTTTTATATTTAATACAGTAATGTTATTAAATCTTTTTCTTATAATTCTTCAGTTATTGTATGGTTGAAATCAAATGAGTCAGGTTAAATTTACATCGTTTCCGTTATCTTTCAAAACAATACAATATATATTAAAATTACAGTAAAAATTTTAACAACTGATTGATAAGGGTTGTTGAAAATTAATAAAAATGTATTTGTAATTCTTTTGGTCTGTAAATGTATTTTTGAATATTTTTAACAATTAAAGAATGTAGTCAACGACGTGCAGTAACACAATAATTTAATGACATTTAGCGATAGAAATGATCACTGGAGATGTAAAAAAAGTTAATGTCTTTCTGAAAATTCCACTAAGATAGGGAACACGACTCGGGGGCTTTTGTCTTTGATACAGTCATTATTTTTACTCTATTGAAGATGAATTATATTTATTATTTAATTTCTGGAAGAAACTTGAAATATTCAACTGCAGCCATGTCGCTATAAATGACACTCATAGAAAATGACTGAAAGAAAAATTATCAATGGTGCATTTTACCACTAAATATCTAATTATTACATTCTTATTACTTGTTATTCAGTTTTAACCGGAATATCAATTATAAGTGAACAATGGCTAGCTTAAAATGGTGTCATTAATATTGGCTGCAATTATAAAATCGTGAACCACATCTAGCATTAATAGACTCAAATGATTTTAAGCTCATGCAAATCAGCATAAAAAGAGACAAGAGCCGCTGTGATACCACTCAATCATTATTCGATGCTTATTTCTGTAATCATGTGTGACGTCTCTATTTGATTCTATCCTCTGCGACACTGCTACATTTTGACCTCCTCAATAAATTCTAAGAAGTATTAATAAATATTGAAATGAATGAAAACGTTTTTTCGGATTGCAATATTACTAAATTATTCCACACTGCTAGTCTGTATTAATTTATTAAAATTTGTGGTTATCAACAGAAACAAAACTATTATTTTGACGTTCCCTGAGAGAAATTTATAATTGTGATTTCAATGATTTGCTGAACAATCTCTAAGGGAAAGAGATACAGGATGGGCAAAAAATATGGTTACAGTTAACACTTCACAATTGTTCTTTTATTATAAAATAGAAGATTTATTGACACAAATAAAGCTTAGATATTAAACGTTTTACATTAAATATTCAATCATTTGACAGTTTAATCAATCATTTAATAAATTACTTTATTCATAGTTTCTCTTTTACTATCACGTTTACATATACATACGTTAAAGAATAATACTAAAACCTTATTTTGTACTACTTACTCAAGTTTCAGAAATGTCATACATTTACTAAATATACTGATATACTTGAACAATGGCAAATTTGTTTTTTATTTATGAGAGATCTCCTTGCAGAAAATGAACTGAATGATTACATTTCTGATGCATTCTCTGATATTGAGAGACTAGGATTTGTGTCGTACTGCGTCAGAATGCTCTAGAGTTTAACATTGTTGCAAGGTCGAAGGTTGACACTTTGAGCAGTTGAGAGATTAAATGTTTAATATAACAAGATATGTGAATCTCAAAATTCCTAATAAAAGAAAAATGTTTAAGTGTTAACTTCTAATGTAGACGAATAAACATGATAAATGTTGTTGTTAAAAACTACTTTTGTTAACCATTTAGCAACCCATGAATACTTTAAATTACTTAAAGCTTAAAATGACTTGTTTACTTGTAAAAAAATTAAATTAAAAAATTATTTTTACAACTTTAAATGAAATGACTAGCCAAATTCCAAAAAAGATACATAACTGGTATTATATAACTTTTGAGTTTTTAACAAAAACATTTACCATGTTTATCCATCTACATTAGAAGTTTGTAAATGCCAAATAAGGATTTCTAATTTCAGATCCGGTATTTTTGATCTTTCCTGCTGATATCGAATAGGAAGAGCATACAAATTTAGACACAGATGAGCTAAGAGCGGAAGCGAAATCAAATCCATGTTAGACAATCTAGAATCTGAATCACTCTTAACCAACCTCGGTCGACCATCCAATAACTTTTACAGTAGATTAATAAATAGAGTAGGTGTTTTGGTATCGCATAATCTATCCAAAGAAAACAAAGCAAACCGATCGACCTAATTCAACTTTTATCTACACAATACAGATTTTACAAATAATCATTGCAGATGAAAAAATTGGTCCTATATGAAAATATAAAATCAAGTAGCACTCTAAAATTACGAGATACAATTTTCTAAAAAATGGTGTTTGAATTAATTGTTAAAAATTATATTAATAAGGGACTGACGATACCTATCCAAAAATAGTTTGCGAGAACTTATTATAGTGTAGTGCCCAAAAAGGGTGTTCATCAACTTACACATACATGTACAAACATACCGAGTACAATAGCACCTTTTTTACAAGATGTTAAAAATTTTGCTAAAGATATTATATTCCTGAAGTTCCAAAGTGAGTCTAAAATTATAAATTTTTTTAAAAGCCAAAGTGGTTTGTTCTGAATAGAACATCTTCGGGCAGTTCATCGATTGAAAGAACATTAGAACTTTAAATAGATAGTCTGTGTCAAATTAAATGTCTAATTGGTGATAAATAAATTTTAATATGAATTTTTTTCAAAGAAAAAGATTATAATTAAAAACATAACTAGTAAATCAAAAATTTTAATTTTTTATATCCATTCTTTATGCAGACAGAACTCTACTTTGCAAACAAAGTTTTTAAAATTTAAAAAATTTAATTAAAAAAACACATTAAAAATTAATATAAACTACTTATCATTTATAAGTAGACATCTTGCAATTATTATTGTTCGGGAACTCCGCATTTTCCGTTTTTCCCCATTTTGGGATCTTAAAAAGGTTTTTTTGATCAAATTTTTACATAATCATTTATTGTCATCGAGAATGAGTAAGTGTGCAAAGATTGGAGAAAATTAATTGAGTAGAAGGCCTTTAAAAACAGGTTTCTAAATTCCATATATATATATATATATATATACAGCTGTGGACAAAAGTCTGTTGACTCTCACATTTTAGCACAATATATTTGATAAATTTATGACATTTACAGCAGAATAGTTATAACATTTAAATAATGTAACGGGTGTATACAGCCAACTTTTTATAGTATAA
>MQRK01241400.1:30948-44897 GCA_001938485.1 Girardia tigrina | reverse complement strand
TGAAACCATAACATCAGAAAGGTACTGCAAGGAAATCCTTTCTGCTTTCATCGACCAGTTAACTGAAGAAGAACGATCGACTGGCTATTTTCAGCAGGATGGTGCAATAGCACATACCGTAAACATTTCGCTTCGTTTTTTGAATGAGATCTTCCCGAAGAGAATCATTTCCAAAAGAATTTGGCCGCCAAGATCCCCAGATCTAAGTGTTTTGGACTTTTACCTGTGGGGAGCGATAAAGCAAAAGGTTTACCGAAACAAACCACAAACTTTGCAAGACCTACGTGATAACATCCTACACCCAATTGAAGCCCTCACCCAAGAGGAAATTCATCGAGTGTTCGAAAACTTGAAACGTCGAATTATCGTTTGTATTCACGAACTTGGTGGGCATTTCCAGTAGTTGTTGTGACTCTTTTTTTGTTATTTTTAATAAATTAAGAGACGTTCATTGTTCTTCACATAAAATTGACTATTCAAAATATTTTGTTATTGATTTTTAGAACACAGGATATCGTTCTTGTTTTGAAATTGCAGGTGCACAGTTACTTTTTGAACGCACTGTACATTATTATACATTTTAATATTCCCTCAACAATTTTAGAATAAGATTTTTAAAAAAATATTTGAATTTAGGAAAATTAATTTATAAATTTAGTAAAAACTAATGCAATAATAATGACTAAGTTGATTGGCTATTGCAATGGCTGTGCAAGAATACAATTTGAATGCATCGAATGACGATAAACTGAAATACTTGCGTTGGCTAGCTAATTTGCAATGAATAAAATGTTAAAAATTAACTTTTACTGTGTAGAATTAAAAAAAATTGTGTTATCTTATTGTCGATTTAACTTTTACTTTTTAATTTTAATAATTTTTTAATAATTGTGTCAAATTAAAAAATTTGTTTCATAAAAATTGATTTTTGTCACATTAAATTGATATTTTTTCATATTAAATTGATTTTTATATAAAATATATAAAAATTGAAATCTATATTCAAAATAATATGACAGGCTGAATTGTAAACGAATGCATTTTTAAAACATTAGTTCATATTAAATTGATATTTTTATATTAAATACATATTTTTAATATTAAATACATATTTTTTCATAAAAATTGATTTTTTTCATTGATATAACTCATTAGTCTAACTAAAAATATAGTTATTGAAAATGTGGAGTTTCAAAAATGTGTAGTAATAATGAAAATATTTCATTTTAGTTAGTTGTTGAATTAAAAGTGTTGAATTAAAAAAATTTTTTCGATAAAATAAAACTGATTTTTTAAATTTTAGAATAAGATTTTTAAAAAAACATTTGAATTTAGGAAAATTAATTGATAAGTTTAGTAAGAACTAATGCAATAATAATGACTAAGTTGATAAACTACATTTTTTAATATTTAACTTTCCAACAAACAAGTTCATAATAAATTTAAAACAATTCTCTCAAAAAAATATTAAGTAAATTAATTTGCTTTTTTATGAAAAATTTAGTTTTAACACCTTTAAGAAGATTTAAAACAAATTATGTCAAATTTAATAATCTAAAAAATTGTTTAAATAATCGTTTATAAAATGACCATGAATTCAAATACCATGAGTTTGAATGCCTTGAATAAAATAAAAAAAGTTTGATATTTTTTTGCTTTAATTTACATTATAATTTTTATTAGAAATGTCCAAAAATATTTGTAAAAGATGTATATAAAGAACTCGAATTTATGCCATCAAAAAATGACAAAGACTCTTCTGATAAAGAAGATTTATACTTATTAGACATTCAAATGTGTATAAGTCACATATTCTGTAAACAAATGTATCTAGTTTGGCCGAGATGGTGTGACATTGTCAAACCGGATAATTTTAGCTCCGTTAATTTGATCGTTTTTGATGAATTATCGACGAACGTTTGGTCGGAATGTCTCATTAAATACGGCCAGTCGAAAAAATTCCGAAAATATTACGATTTATTGATGGAAAAACTTAACATATCGATAAAGTTTATCAATCCGAAATTATACGGTTTCTCATGGAAGTCAGAATTGCTTGAAATTCCGAAGGATTTTGTGTCGAGAAAAGACATTTATTTCGAGAGTAATTATCATTAGTTTCGATTTTCACAAAGATTGATTTTACTCTTTTAAACCAATTTTTCATTTTAACTCTTTTAATTAAATTGAAAATTATTTGTCTTCACATTTGTAATTGAATCGCATTTTTTAATCGATTTTATTAAAATGCGAGTTTAAAAAAGAATCAATTATTTTTTTTATTTTCAATTTAAATCACTATTTATTTTGTTCTAAACAATTACGTTTTAAAATATTTTTGTGATGAAAAACAATTTTTTTGCTATGTTTAAAATTCTATAGAACTTTTAAATAGTAAATTACACATGAATTAATGCAAAGGAAGACTTGATCTAAAACCATTTAGTCTAAACTTTTTACAGTCGCTTTGATTCATTTGATCATCGTGGCTTTAAATTAGCATTCTTATCTTGTACTAAATTAACCTCATTTGAGTTTATTTATTAATAATTAATTTTGTGTTCACGGAATGTAATTGTTGTGATAGTTTTTATATAATCGTGCTAAACGGGACACATTTAAAAGAATTTAATGCAAATTATAAATTAAAATTTCATAATTGTCATTATGAAATGTGAGGTCTGTGTTATGAAACAGTGAGGTCCATTTAATTATATCATGAATCCGTTTGATAATAAATCAATGTCTAAAATTGAAAGAAAAATAAAATTTAACCAATCAAAATGTTAATTTAAAAAACATACTTACTTAAATGTATATTTGATAATAAAATGATTTTTTATTATATTTAACATTATATTTACACCTGTTCTCGTTTCAATATGCCGTGTAGGCATTTGGATATATTCCTATATATAAAATATATTAAAAATTAAAATAAATAAAGTTACCAATTAGAATCGACCCTGTATGCATTTATATAGATCATACATCATTTGTAAATGTCAAAAAATATAAATATAAATTGCACACAAACAAAAAAGGCATGCATTGGCAATACATACCTACAATGCATTGTCAAAACATCATATGCACCAGCATACAGACATAATTTTGGAGCATTAAAATATATTCGTAAGCATTTGCTTATGACAGCTCCCACATTTTAAAAAATAACTAGAAAAAGTAAATTTTAAAAAATTAACGCAAAATAGTCAGATACGAGTAGCTTTACTGCATCAAAAATGGATGTGGGAAATATTATCCATAAGCTAGTGCCCATCTGTCACTAGGACTTGATGTGCACGAATAATAAGACGAAATGAAAATTTATCTGAAAACGCTTCATTACATCGGTTTCATAAGCATAAAAATATTCTTTAGAATTCTATACTCATCCCCTACTTTTTGATTTATCGTCAAGTGTTTCAAGATCCATAGGATCAGTACACTGTAAATCAATTCTGATGGTCAAGGAATACTCCTTATTGTTTTTCCAAGATCATTGAATAAGATCTGTTAGTCTGAACAAATCAACAATACGTGATCTTTTCCTTTACCAAATTGAACGGCATAAATCTAAGCGCGACTCGCCGATATCGGGCACTCACAACACAAAACTAGGTCCCTCTTACGAGTCAAAGTATATTCGTATATAAATTTCAACATGATTCTGTAGTGATTAATGAGGATGCAGTTTCTATGCAGCTAAATCCGAGGTGATATTAAGATCTTTATTTATAAAATAAACAAAATCAGACAATAAAAAGCAAATATTCCTTAAATTTTATTTAATAATAACATAGATATGTTTCTTTGAACAAAACATTTTAAAATGTGATCTTTTCCTTTACAAAATTCATTGGAATTTTAAAATCTAAACGCGACTCGTAAAAGTAAATCTTTGACTTTCCAAAGTAAAACATACATTAAATTTAATTAAAAAATTAATAAATATTTTTAGAAATGAAATTTTCGTTATCAATTAAAATAGTTCGACACTGAAAAAATATTTCAAAAATTTCACAAATCTTATAATTATAAATATAAAGCATAATTTAAATAATTTAATGGAACAATTGTAGATGAATAAATGTACAGAAAACTATATTTAAAATAACAAATGTCGAAAAAAATTATTATTTATTATATAAATTAACAGATATCAAAAAATATTTACTATCAATTAATTATAAATGTAGATCCAAAAAATCCACGATATAACAAATTTCGTTATTAACAAATTGATACTTGGTATTAACGAATGAACCCCACTGTAGTAATGTCACTAGCAATAGAGATCTACATATTGTAATGATTTAATATTTATTTTCGTCATTGTTCCTAGATTCAACGTTTCAGTTTTCAATTATTTTTTTACTAAAGAATATTTATAAATTTGAAAAAAAAATCGAAAGCCAATTAAATCGTTTATTGATTTCGACGGATTAACCTTCATCTTCAGAACAACTGATTTATTTAAAAAACGTACGTATTTACTGTAGGTAATGAATATGCAATCGATGTCATCAATAAATCATTTAAAAAACCCCCAAAAGTTGTCGACAGTGCATTTTGATCGTTAATTTTACTCTCCCAATAATTCTTAAATTGAGTTCATAGAATTTAAAAGTGATGGGTGTTTATGTCCCTTTTACAATGTTTACTATGTCCAGAAATGTTACTTTCACTTTCTTTATGACTGTGTTCATGGATTCTCTTACTAAGATTATGTGAAGTCTCTCCAATGTATGTGGCATTACACCCATTACAAGTACATTGGTAAATGAGATCCGAACACAATCTTAAATTTTATGCACTCAATTTAAGAATTATTGGGATATAGTGACATCTGAAGCATTATATGTAAAACTAAATTTGCTAGAATCACAATAGAGTAAAACTACACCATAGTGATCATAATTCATTTATTTTCTACCACATTATATTTTCATGGTTGGAAACGTGAAAAACTTTTGACTCTTCGAGTCTGTACATTGTTCAAATTAACCAAATGACTTAAAACTTTTACAAATCGATTTTATTTAAAAAAGTAATATTGGCATGTTTTTGTCATTTCATAACATTTTCTTCTGATTAAAAATTAAAATCTTAAAATATTATACAACTTAAATTTTGGCTTTTTCTTTTCATCATTTTTAAAATTGCATAAACAATGTGTCTAATTAAAATTATGATTCAAATTTAGAAAAATCTATTATGGGGATTCTTTTTAAACTTTTAGTTTCATTCTATATTATTCTTGAAAATGTTCTTTTAAATCCAGTTAATCACACCTCTTAGAACATTGATTAATCATCTGTTAAATACAATCAAACTAATGATTTTGAAAAATAATAATATTTTGAAAAACCATTGATTTAAACTAGTATAGTATAAAAGAAAGAAAAATTAATAAATATATGTATTATGTACTTTTAATGCGTAAATAAATTTTAATTAATATAATTATTACAAATAACTTTAGAATTTACTGTTTATGTAAAAATTTTACTAATATTAAAGCTATTTGAATGTTTTTATCTTGCACACGTACTAACGTATAGGCCATTAGCCTTGTTTTTTGAGTATTTACTTAAGTTGATACATTAGTACTTTTGGAAAATAGGATAGATTGCCCAATCTGACTATAAAAAATATTTATCAAATTTATGCATTCAATCAATACGAGAGGGATAATTCTTCTGACAGGATCTTCTATATAAAATAGTTCTTCAACCAAATTTTCGTCCATATTTTCAAAAAAAGCAAGTGTTTTCGAATTTTAATTTTGAGTGTTCCATTTTGAAACAACCTCAGTAAAAAGAAATAATGTATTGTCGCCAGAAATTTTAATTATCTTAGAAAATATATTAACTGACTATTTATTAGTTTTTTGTTGGCAACTATTTTATCTTGAATATCAATATCATCTTTGGTTTCCCAATCCAGAAATATTTGCGGCCTTTTCTTTGGACCATTGATAATTTTTTTGAGGTGTTTTGTGTTTTAAAGAAAAATTATCTATTTTACGAATAGTTGATATTTGACTTGTATCACTTGTAAAAACACACATAAAACTAAGTTTTTTCTATTACAGTCAATGATTCTGGTGTAATAGATGGTTTAAGATGAAAAAACTGACTGATGATAATCTTCATATTTTTGGATATGGTTTGTTCCTTCATTATGTTTGTTGATGCTAAATTGACTAATCGTTTTTATCTTCTGAGTAAACATCATTTATTTCAACATAATCGGAAGTTTTAGACCATGTGTCTTCATACAAATCTGTAATTGAGATAAGTATATGACTACTTGCAAGATCAAACAAATAAATAATCATAACAGAAACGTTTCAATTGCACAATATCTCAGAAAAAATTTCAAAATTGGTAATGTTCCAAAATAGAAATGTACTCTGAAAAATTCAAGTCGATTGAAACAACCACAGTACCATTACCAGGATATTAGGTACAAGGTCGTTGATAATCATTATATTTTTTATTCAATCGCTCATTTATGACTTTAAATATCATAATTATGTCTGTACTTTCAGTTGGGTTTCGTTGAAACAAATCCAGTAATAGTACAGTCATGGCGTAAAAAATATTCAAATTCATTACTAGTATTACATTTAATAATCCTGGTCTCTATCATATCAAATTTTACAGCAGCAATATGTAGCTGTATATTGTTACCCGATTCAAATATTTAATCAGACGACGTAAAATTATGAATATCCTGTAGTTCCCCAAGTTTTATAATTTTCGTTAATTTTTTGGTCTCAGAAATGTTGAGAAAATTGCGCAATGAAATTCGACTATGTATATTCTCCAAAATAATGTTGCACAAAATGTTTTTTTATTTTAAGTATACTAATAGGTATCTATTTTTTAGAGTGTGTAATTTTTTTCTCTGAAAGTAGAGACTCAACATTTCGAATCTGTTACGTATAAAATTAAAGAATGATTCATAGATTTGCGATTTTCAGGAAAGATATTTCAAAAAAAATTTTGGTCTACAAAAACACGAACAGATGATTAAGGTGAATATAAAATAAAGTTTTATAATTCTAAATATTACGTTATTCTTTTGTTTATCATTACACTAAAAGTAAATTTATTTCCACTCAAATAATACATTTTCCGCTAAATTATTCTTAACTTGCATATAAAAACATTTAAAAATTAGTTAAAAAGAAATTTCTAACAAACATCTTTGTGAGATTGATTTTCCGCTGTTGTTTATCAATTAATTGAATAAAACAAAAAAATTTTAGGCAAAGCAGATGGATCCGATAAACTCAAAAGAAAAAGAACATTTGATGGTCAATTAAAGACATCGTTGCCGAAGGAACCAACTTTAAAATTGAATGGAAAAAATGGTTTGAAATTGCCAGTAGAAAAGCCCAAGGATGCTTTCTCAAGAACCAAGCTACTGTTGAATATACAACAAATGAGATGTGAGAAAATGCCTGTTGATGATGGAAGCTCCCACTATGAACGTTTTAAGTATTCTAAGGTAACTGTGGTAATTGTACCGATTAGAACAGTAATAACCTCGTCAATTTGAATATTATACAGCCCTTTGGTTACACTAGTGTATCTGACAACAGTCCAATGTTCGCGATTGACTGTGAGATGGTCGAGTGTTATGACGGAGAGATTAATAGATGTGTTCCTAAATTGGCTCAGGTATCGATCGTTGATGAGTATAAGGAAACACTTTATAACACTTACGTAAAACCCGAATATCGAATCACCAAATACCTCACAGAATTCAGTGGCATCACAAAAAAAATTATGATGGCAACCAAGAAAAATATCCGCGATGTCCAGCGTGAGATAGCGGAGATTCTGCCTTCCGATGCGATTCTCGTTGGTCATTCAATTGCCAACGATTTAAATGCACTCGAGGTGAATATTTTTTATGATTTTATAATGAATTAATGATTTTAATCATTGATTAAAGTAAATATCGGTAGCTTATTTTGACCGTTTAAAATTTATTTATTAAAAAGAAACTTACTTATATAGTGCAATTAACAGTAACAATGAATGCTTCATTCAAATTCTATAAATAAAAATCTTATGTATAAGGTTCACAGGTCTTCCACGACACTGGTGTCGATGACTAAGAACGTAAAAATAGTTCTTTGAAATAGTGCTTAATTAATACATTCTTTCTTTTGAATGATAATTAATGTGTTCTAGTTTCTCATCAATAATGATTCAGAGACTGGACGCTCCTAATGCGTCCTATAGACGGATGTTGATTCACATTACGAGTAGCAGTTTATTTAAATGATTATTTATAAGACACCGCATTAAACTTTTATTTAATTGAGAGAATAGTTCTTAAAAAAGTTCTTCATTTGTATTGTCTTAGAATCAAACTGAATAACCTTAAAACTTCAAATTTCTCTTTACCACTTTTCAAAGAGATTATAATAATATATTTGAATGTTCAGATCTTTCATCCTTACATAATCGATACTTCTATAATTTACAATCTTCGTGGTTCGCGATATGCAAAGTCAAAATTGAAGGATTTAACTTTTCATTTTCTCAAGTAACAGTCTATGTTTTCTTTCATTTCGACATTCATTATTTCATGTAGTCGCGAAATTCAAAATAAAGGGAAGCTCGGTCACGATGCACTCGAGGATTCAATTGCGACAATGGATCTAGTTTTACTCAAATTATCCAAAAGTTATTTATTTGATGATATTATCTAAATTTACTCATTAAAAGGTTTGGGTTTCGGAGATTTAGCAAGAATCGTTGATTCAGATGATAGTGATAATGATGAGAATGATCAATCTGAACAACAGGCCGAACCGATTTCCGAATCCCATAGATCAAACAATGATAATGATAATAGTGATAAGAAGGATCAATCTGAACCACAACAGCAACCCCAAGCAGAACAACCGGCCGAACCGATCTCCGAACCCATATCCTTCTCAAATCAACCGCAAACCAATTTTCCTACATTTCCGATTTTCACTGATAACGAGGACCACCTCAATCACAGGAAATTCCTTTGGTCTAGGTACAGGAAAGAACGTACTGTCAGTATTCTAAAATTCACCGAATCCTCTCGCATTAAAACTGTGGCTCAAGTGAACGGTAATCAATCACAATTTTCAGAGGTTTGGTTTCCTCAACCGGAATCTACAACTAAACAGGACAGTTCAACTGAGGCCAACAATGTCCTGGAAGAAACTAGTGTTAAAATTGACTCGAAAAGAACTTACAAGACTCATCACCTTAACATATCCGAAGTGTCCTTCCGCGATCTCAGCTCGGAGCAGCTGCCGGGAAAAGTGAGCCAATTGAATATCGATAATTGATATAGATTGACTGTCTATTCAGAATTGGATGGCCCGACTACTCAAGAAGATCGTCAAAGAGTTCGATAAACTTCCTCCGAACGCCCTCTGCGGTCTGTTAATAGTTGACGCACCATATCGATCCGACTGGGAATCAAGCGAGTACGGCATGGCGTATTTCGGTATCACTCCGTGGAACCACGGCTCACAGAACGTAGACAAAGGGACTACTGAGGGAGATAAAACCGCTCTCGATTGAAGTGAGCGACACGTGTCCACAATTAATCTATTCCCCTCTAATCTGTCGTAACGTTTAGACTGATGATTATCGATCTTGAAATGCTTCTTTTGTAAAAAATAAAACTTTTTTTGATTTTTTTAAAAATTCTATTTTTAATGTCAATCGATGCGAAAAATGAGTGTTTTTGTGATAGAGAGACGGAAGAAAGATAATTTTAGGAATTTTGTGTCGTGATATTTTGTTTAATAAATTGTTTTTCCTTTCTTTTTATTAACTTACTTTATATATATATATATATATATATATATATATATATCCATGGAATTTAGAAACATGTTTTGAAGGCTTTTTATTCAATCAATTTTCTCCAATCTTTGCACACTTCCTCATTATCCTTGAAAATAAATGATTATGTAAAACTTTGATCAAAAAACTTTTTATGGTCCCAAAATGGGAAAATTAGGAGTTCCCGTACAATATTAATTGCAACATATCTACTTATAAGTTATAGGTAGTTTATATTATTTTTTTAATGTTTTTTAAATCTAAAATTTTAAAAACTTTGTTTGCAAAGTAGAGTTCTGTCTGCATAAAGAATGGGTATAAAAAATATTTTTTTTGATTTACTAGTTTTATTTGTTTGTGTTAATACGAACGAAGGAAATTCATCGTTGCCACAACGGTTTATCAATGAATGACGAATGATTTTCTTGTTTTTATTTCTACGCTCCAGTAATAATAAAATCTACTGCGATCTTCACTTTTTGTATTTTTCTCACAAACTTTAAAATTTTATTTCTTTAAGCTCATAGTTAAAATGTCTATGACACGATTTCAGAATGTATAGTTTTAAAGGTGTAAAAGAAATACAATAATTCCACTTAATTTAAATCCCCCATTCTCAAAACACACACCCTCAGTACAGGGGTCAATATTTACACTTTAGTTTGGGTACAAACGAAATTATATATAAGAAAGCGTTCAATATCGTCGGTCTTGGAATTGCTTGAAGAGACCACCATTAAGGAATAGCATTTTTGTGTTTTTCTGCTTCAAAGAATCATTTTTCATCGACCATAACTGTTCGAGATGGGTCCGTAATCTCGTTTCGATCCTGCTCATATCATCACGTGTGACTAATTTACTTTCAATTGTTGTAGTTATGGTACTAATATTAACGTCTCCGATGTGACCGGTTTGACAAAAACTTCAATCTGGACCATTGTGAAATTTTAATATAATAAATTTTAAAAAAGTAAATTTATATATACAGGTGAATGTACTGGAGTCAAAATTAAGAAACCTTCTGATATAACCTAATTAATTCTGAACTTAAACCCAGTAACTCTAGTTAAACTAATACATATTATTAAAAGTGATTTCGAAGCTAATCATTAATGTGAAGAAATTGAATCTCTTATAAAAAAGTTAATAAAGACTCATTGGTGATTTCATTCTTTTTACCCTCTGTCATATCCTGTATTGGTTTCAATTGGTTCAACTCTGAATATTTTTCTTGTTCGTTTTTTATCCATTGAATTGTAAACTGAATTACTACTGTATTGATGTGTTTCACCCTTGCTTTTGTTGATTTTAGTTCTTTGTGTTTTGTTTCACACTGTGCACAAACGTCGTCGTATAGCCGTGATAATCCATCTGCATTTCCATGTTCGTCACCTTTTCAATACTTCACATCAAATTCAAAATCACCCATGTTTGCTAACCATGTCTGGAATTGAGGAGTTATTGGTTTGGAAGTACTCTTCATATACACCAGTGCTTTATGATCAGTTCTTGTTGTAAATCGCTTGCTATATAAATATTGCTTAAAATGTAACTTGAAGTCTTGTAAAGCTAATAGTTCTTTTCTTTTCACACAGTGCCCTTTTTCATATGCGATTACTACTTCTTTCTCTTTTGATGTCTGACTTAAAACTGTTCCTATCGATATGTAGCATCTGTATCTAAGATGAAATTATTAGTAGCGTTCACAAATGCAAAGATTTGTGCACCACATAGCTTTTGCTTCAACTCGTTAAAACTTCTGTCGCATTCGTCTGGTGGAGGAGCCGTAGAGGATTTGTGCAGGAGAGGCCATTGAACAGTGATAGTGGCGTTTCTTAATCCGAGTAGAACGATCGGTAGATCGCGCACCCACTTCTGTTCGCATGTTTTACTGTGTGCTCTTAGTGCATTTTTAAGAGAGCGGTGGAATCTCTCAATCTTCCCATTGCACTGAGAGTGATATGCGGTGGCTTACCTGTGTTCGATTCCGAATCTCTCACATGTGGTTTTGAATTAGCTCGAGAGAAATTGTCTGCCCTGATCAGTAATGATGATTTCTGCTGGTCCAAAGCGAGAAATCCACGTGTTGGTGAGTGTTTTGCAAACAGCGGTGGATGTGATATCATTGATTGGAACCGCGTCGGGCCCTGAGGAGTGCCTGTCGATGAATGGAATTGGAAATAGCGTTTACCTTCTGCCATCGGCAGTGGGCCGACAATGTCCATATGTCGTACTTTGAATCTGCCTCTGTCCGGAACTTTGTCAAATTTCAATTTGGTGTGTCTGGTTATTTTTGTTGATTGACACTTGTGACATTCTTGGGTCCATTTCCGGACATCTGCTTTCATCCTTTCCCAAACATAGCGGGCTTTGATTAGATCAATGGTTTTGTTAGCACCGGGATGAGCGATGTCATGCAGTCGCTGAAATTCGAAATGGCGAAACTTGCTTGGTAAAATGACTCGTTTCTTTCCATTGGTTACATCAATTAGAATTCCTCTCTCTGTTCTGACTTTTAATTCATTGTCTGAGAGAAGATATTTTTTCTCTTTCTTTCTCGTTGATAAAATAAGATTTTATATCATCGTTATTTCGGTCAGACCTTCCTGGTTCTCGGATGTCCTTGAGAGGAAATCTGCAACAATATTCTCAGAGCCCTTTATGTATTTCAGCTGAAACGAGAATTGATTAAGGAATTCTATGTTCCTCCCTTGTCTGTTGGATGGTTCCTTCATGAACTGAATGTATATGAGAGGTTTGTGATCTGCTAGAATCTTAAAGGTGCAACCTTTTAGATAATGTTTGAACTTCTTGGTGGCCAGGTATATGGCGAGCAGCTCTCTGTCAAAGGTTGAATATTTTTGTTCGGCCACCGTTAGCTTTCGGGAAAAGAATGCTATGGATGCAAGTCGCCCATTGATTTCATGATTGAGGCTTGCTCCCACGGCTGTCTTTAAGGCATCAGTGCAAAGAATTAGATTCTTTTTATGATCGAATAGTTCCATATTGGTGATTTCGTTGAGCTTCTGTTTGATTGAGTAAAACGCTTGTTTTTGTGAGGGATTCAGTGTGATTTTCTTGTGTCTGTCCGATTTAGAGAGTAGATTGTGGAGTGGAGCCATTGTTTCGGATAATTTTGGAATCATCTATTGATAAAAAACAGCTGCTCCTAGGAACCTTCGGAGCGCTTTTGTATCGTTTGGTTCTTTGAGGTTTGTGATGTCGTCAATTCGTTTCTGAATGGGTTTGACCAATCTCTTGGAAATCATAAGGCCAAGGAATTGGACTTCGGTGGCTCTGAAGTTGCATTTATCTTTGTTTATTTTCAATTATTTCTGTTGTAGTAGGTTCATTATATGTGACAGACGTTGTTCATGTTGCTCGACCGAGTCCGAAAGTATGATGATGTCATCAATGTAGCAGGCTGCAAAGGCTTCAGTGCCGTGAAGCAAAGTATCCATGTATCTTTTAAACATCTGAAATGCATTGCGTAAGCCAAAAGGCATGGTGGTGTATTCAAATAGCCCGAAGGGTGTCGTCACGGCCGTCTTGTTTGATGTCGGTCTCATGAATCGGAATTCGGTGAAACGCTTTTTTTAGATCTAGCGTTGAAAAGACTGTTTTTCCGGATATTCGATCCAGGATGTCTGACATTGTGGGCAGAGGGTAGCTGTCTGGTCGGGTTACAGAATTTAAAAGCATGTAGTCACCACAAGGACAGGAGCTCCCGTCGGGTTTCTTGACGAGCACTAAAGGTGAAGACCAGGAGCTCGTGCTTCTGTTAGGGTTCTGAAAAAATACATGTGAACACTTTTGATAAAATTTTATATAGGAAATTTTTTAAATAATTCTTTTAGTAAAATTATTAACTTCAAATAAAATAATATTTAGTCTAACAAAACTTGGAATTAAAATTATAAATATTTGTTTTACTTCATCAAAAATTATAAATATTTTACTCTTTGTTTTATCTCATCAATTTTCAAGGCTGAGGAAAATTACTATATAAACAACATCAAATTCAGTTTTAGTTTGCCCCAAAATTTGCCAAGAAATTTTAACTGAAGAGAATTGTTCGTAAGTAGA
>MQRK01241397.1:20897-34073 GCA_001938485.1 Girardia tigrina | reverse complement strand
CTCTTCCTTTTCCTTTTCTTTCGATTGTATCACTCTTCATTTACATTTATTCAATATTTGTTTTAGAAAATAAATACCGATTGACCATTAGATAAATATAAATATAAAGTTATATAATTTAGTACTAAACGATTTAAACAAGATTGACAGATTTATTTTTAATTATTATTTGTAAAGATGAACAAAAGAAAAGATGAAACAATTTATCTTTGGAAATCAGGAATTTGAGCAGAGAATGAGGTCGGACAAGTCAATGTTGACAGGAAGCGATTTGAGAATGGGAGGGAGGAAGAGGGACGACGAGAGGACGGAGACTGTAGACAAGAAGAATTGGAAAGGAAGATGTTCTTTGAAGGAGTACTTAAGAGAAGAGTCGATACAGATTTAAATATTAATTAGAAATATTGACAAAAGAAAAATGTTTAAGATTTCATTTCAGGAACAATCAGGTTTTATAATCTACTAATCTTTATATAAAATGTTCTGCGATTGTTAAAGCCTTGAGACTGTAGTTGAATACAATTCCTTCCGGTTTTAGAAACATTTCCTTCTCGGATAAAAATTTGGATTCAATTTTATATGAAGATTAGTAAAGTATAAAATTTTAGACAAACTTCTACCATAGGTGTACTGGGTTCTTACAAGTCTCAGGAAAGCAAATTGTTTAAAAATGAAACTTGCAGTCCACTCAATGGTCATGCGCGCTCTGTCAATGTCGTAGTCATCACTGAAAAATCCAAAAAGCCCGCACTGCTGTGTCACTGCCCCCCATTGTAATTGAGCCCTCATGAATATGCAACATCCCTCCACTTTTAGATAAACCTCCGATTTGGGTAAGAATCTCAAACGACTCTTAGAAATTACTGAAAGTTGTTTTTAGTTTGTTGGATTTTTTATTGTTCTTTCTACTTATTATTATAATCAACAAAGTTTTTCCAACATTTATTATTTTAATAATGTGAATTGTCGCAACAAAATTTCTCAGGATTGTTTCATTACCATCATTCATTCCAGCATAAAACACTATTTCGAATTTCTGTTTATATTTTAAATAAATTTATCTAATAAGTATCAGTAAATTATAATTAATTCATAATTGAATGAAATTCAAATCCAAATATCAAATTTCATGAAAATTCGTCATCTTCGACCTCGAAATACTGAACATACTCAATCGAATAGAAAAAGTTCATAGTAAAGATTTTAAAGTGATTTTAATTAGTTTGAAAAAAGTAACATGATCGCGCCTAAACGTGCAAGGGGATTCAGCCAATCAAAATAAAGTATTTTAAAGAATGTTTTTGAAACTTGAGAAGTAATTGTTTTAAACTTTACAAATTTCTATTATTTACTTAGTAGGTGGAAAATAAGCATTCTGTCTCAATCGATAATCTTGATTACCATGGCAACGGACTACGGTAACCAACAGAAGTATTCATTAAAGTTCTAATGAATATTGTGACTGGCAATGTAAAAATTGGTAATTACACAAGGTCTTTGAAGAAGTATCAAGATACATTGCTAAAAATGTTCAAGGCAAGGGCATTAAAAACAAAACTACGTATTTTTAATCAAAGATTTACTATACCACCTACAAAATCAAATACAAATTATTTTGGTGCTAAAGTATTACATGAAATAAAGTAAAAAAATAATATCAGCATAAAAATCAAGACGGTAATGGTTTCGTTGGAACTGCTTTAATACCATTCTTTCAATGGCTTGTCAGTTTTATTGTTCCAGCAGTTGCGAGTGGAGCTATATCATATGGTACGAAAAAGGTATTAGATGCCATTGAAAATGATGCTAATACTAAAAAACAAATAAACGGTAATTGAATTATTATATAAACGTTCGATATGAGCTCATCGTCTTCCTTTCCTAATCTAGCATTGAATATTAAGTGCAATTGTTGTATTGATGGAAAAGATATGGTTCAACCCCGAAGACCCAGCTAGTTTCGGAAGCGTATCAAAAATGGAAAAGGCATCAAAGACCAGCAAGATGGAGGCAGACAAGTGGTTGAGACAGCAGTTGGCATACAATCTCAACAAACCATTATTGAAGAGATTCCCGAGAGGAGGTACTTATCCAAGTCAGTGAATTGGATCTGGCAGATGTATTTAATAGTGATGATTCCATATGCGAAAATCAATAAGGGATACAAATATATTCTAACCTGCATTGATGTATTCAGTAGATATGTTCGTGCTGTACCTGTAAAGAGAAAAACGGCAAAAGTCATGGCTGTTGCAATTCAAACAATGATGGAGAGTATTCATCCTAAATTTATACAAAATGATTTATGTAATAAATTCTACAATAGTGAAGTGAAGGCAATATTCGATAAGTATGGAATCAAACATTATTCAGTGTTTTCAACATATGAGAAATATGTTTTCAAAGAAATATGAGAAGCCTAAATATAAAATTGGTGACTATGTTCGTATTAGCAAAGGAAGCACAACACCTTTTATCAAGAACTTTAACAATAATTGGAGTGATGAAGTTTTTTGAATAAGTGGAATAAATACAAGACAAATACCTGTAATGTATGAGATTATAGATGATGATGATTTTGTTGTTCAAGGCAAGTTCTATACCCAAGAATTACATGTTCTTCCTGAAAAACCTGATTTATATAGAGTTGAGAAAATCATCAAATCCAAGGGCGGTGGGGAAAAGAAACAGTATCTATTCAAGTGGCATGGGTATAAAAATCCCTGTTGGATTACAACTAACAATGTAATCAAAAATCAATAAAGTATTAACATGATTTGAGAACACTAAGTTCCTTTGATATATTAAGTATATCCTCGAGGGTTTATACTTAAACGAAGTAGACTGTTATATGTTGCGGTAATATTACTAAAATAAATCCTAAACATTTTCTTTTGTTAATATTTATAATTAGTATTTAAATCTGTATCGACTCTTCTCTTAAGTACTTCTTCAAAAACAATCTTCCTTTCTCAATTCTTCTTGTCTACAGTCTCCTTCCTCACGTCGTTCCTCTTCCTCCCTCCCATTCTCAAATCGCTTCCTGTCAACACTGACTTGTCCGACCTCATTCTCTGCTCAAATTCCTGATTTCCAAAGATAAATTGTTTCATCTTTTCTTTTGTTCATCTTTACAAATAATAATTAAAAATAAATCTGTCAATCTTGTTTAAATCGTTTAGTACTAAATTATATAACTTTATATTTATATTTATCTAATGGTCAATCGGTATTTATTTTTTAAACAATTATTGAATAAATGTAAATGAAGAGTGATACAATCGAAAGAAAAGGAAAAGGAAGAGACAAATCGGAAGTGAGGCGAATCGAATGCGCATTGAAACAAGTGCGATAACACTTGAGAGATTGGAGAGGAAAATTGGACGAAAGTCTCAAAATTGTTAAAGAAAATTTATATTTGAAAATATTTGATGTAAATTTTGTTTTAATTGAAGAGTTGAAAGAATATTTTGTTTTTTGTTTGTTTAATGTGGAAAAATAATTAATGTCAAATTGGTCCATTAACAAATTATTTGTAAAGCTGTTTGTAGAATAAATCAACAATTAGTAAAGAAATAAATAAAATTTTTGTTGGAATTCAAAAGTACGATACATAAATAAATAAATAATATAAAATAAATTATTTTTCTGTATAGAAACTTTTGCCTATTGCAAAAAAGTACACGGACATTTCCTTGTTACATTTTCGCCTTGTGTCAGTGTAATCCGCTACAATTCGCTCCTTACGGCGAGGAGACTCTTTCTTCCTTGAAAATAATTTAAAGTATTTAATTGTAAACTACTAAAAAATAATTTTATTTTATCCAAAGTTTAAACAATATTTTGAATATAAATGATATTTTTACATATCAATAATAAAAATAATTATACTATTTATATGTGTGTATATATTTGAGCCGGGTGCCTTCCTATTACTCATTTGTGATATGGCAAGCCATACCTCTTCTGTGTTCGGTGGATCTATAACGATACAACTTTCCTCAAGGAATCGAGTCATATCCGCCCACTCAATAAGTATGCGCGCTTCGAAGAGCTACTGATAATGACTTTCCATCTGACTATTAGAGACTGATGGAACAAACATAAAAAGCGTATGCATTTTCGTTTCTGGATTCCCTAGCATACGCAATTCTAGATAAGCCCCACCTTTCTTCTTGAAGCTTCCAACATTTAAACTTTGTTCAATCTCATTACTGAGATTGATCAATCTTTCTCGGTTTCCATTTACAAATGGAATAGGTTACCTTGTTTCGTGCGGCTCTCCAGCACTGCAGATTTTCTACAGAAGGGTGCAATATCCATTTCATTCTGTGGTGACTCCTTTCGTTTATGAGATGACGTAGTTCAGTTTTGTGACTATTTAACAAGTTTCCCTTTAGAGGTGTCCTTTTGACCTTCCGGTACTTTTCCAGTAGTGTTGTTTCTACATACTGTTCCTTGAACTTTCTTTAAGAATCAAAATAATTTAAAAATTCTGAGGACGAAGCCTTTAATCATAATCTCTCTGTATTTTTTCTCCAAACCTTTTTGGTGTTGTATGGAGACCTGAGTCTATTGTTTGTCGATATAATTCTGTTTTGAATTCCCTTTTATCCTAGTGGCAAGAATATCAGAAAGAAAGTTAAAGTAACATTCACAAGACTCTACACTTATGAGGGGTTAGTTTAAATTTAAGTTTCGCCAAAATAATTTATTATTTTTTGATTTGAAAATTTAAAAGAAATAAATTAAAAAATTAAATGTAAGTAAAAATATGATAAATAAATGCTTATTTAAAATATGTTTACAGTTATAACAGTTGATATATTTTGATAACAGTTATGAAATAAGTTTAAATAAATTTTAAATAAATAATTAACGAATCAATATTTAAGAAATAATTTATTTAACAATGGTCTATTGTAAATTTAAATTAATTAGTTTTTATGATAAAGCTTCGTAGAAAATGTAAAATAATTTAAAGTTTAGACTTTGTAAAATTGTCGAAAAAAATATAAATATAATCTGAAGTTTAATTTGGAAAATGTAAAATAATTTAAGGTTTAGATTTTGTAAAATTTTCGTAAAAAATGTAAATATAATTTGAAGTTTATATTTCGTAAATTTTCAAAATTTAGTCGAAAGAATTTATGAATTAATTTTGGGCGAAATATTTGAATTAATAAGAAATTTGTTTAAGTATGTGAATTGTTGTTATTAATATATTTTTGTGGTGTTAAATTATGACTTTAGAATGTGATAATAATGAAAGTGGCATAAACGCTACTTACAACACTAAAAACGAAAAATCTATATATCTTTTGAAAATTATCAGTTGTTATGAAAAATTAGAAAGAAAAAAGTTAAACATTGTTAAGAACGCATGAGCCAGTTGGAAAAGTTTTAAATATACCAATTATTTGAAATATTAATTTTTATATATTCAGAAAATAAAGGTCATTTGAAATTAATAATCAAAGTTATATAATAAATTAGAATTATTAATATAATATTTTTTTTAGAACGAAAATTCCCGAAATGAAATTAAAATTCATATAATTATCAGAACTTTTTTACGTTTTAGGATCGATAAAAATATCCAAAAAAATGTTTTCCAAATAATGTTATGTGAACTGTGTATTAGATAAAAATTGTTGTTTAAATACTGGCAAGTATGTGTGCGCGGCAAGTTTGAAATGGTTGACAGAACTTGAGGCATAGTTAACGTTAAAATAAATATTTGTTTTGAAATAATAAAATTGGTTATTAATTTAAGGTTAAAATAAATTAATTCTTAAAATAATAAAAAAAAATTATTATTGTTATAACAATAAAAATTACTTAACTTGCTTCGACAGCTTTTTGTTTGGTTGTTTAAATAAAATGTTTTGAAGCGAAATCACTGCACAATTTTTAAAATAAATTGATTTGCAGTAATTCTTTTTATTTTCTGTAATTTGACAATGTCGAAATTATCGAAAGATCTCAGCATCACTTTGATTCACAATAACAATGATTTCAGGCGAAGGAATTTGTGTAGAATATATAATTTGCATAAACGATCTCGGATTCAGATCGATAATAAACGATACTTGAACTCGAGCTGTTACGAGAAAACGGACGTTTCACTCGATATATGTCGAGTGGAAATCAAGTTCGAGTTGAAAACGAAACAAAGAGAAATAAAAATTGTAATTTATTTTATATAAAAATTTCTCGTCAATGACTGAGTTTTATTTTCACCCGAGCGATGTGCCCACCACATCTAACATGCCATATTATATATTTTTCCTGTAAACAATCAGAGACATGTTTGTGTTCCTTTTATTAAAAACTCTAGAAATTTCCTCAATTCCATTTTCAAGATTTGTTTAGACGAACGAAAATTGTCGGATTTGTTCGTTTGTAAGGCATCACAAGATATTAAGTTCTCAAACGATACTTGAAGCTGCAGAAAGTGTTGCAAAACATTTGATATTTTCTCGGTTTTCGTCAAGTCCGAGGAGAGCCAAACTCTGTGAATCGTATTTAGTAAGGCAGCTAGACCGAGTACCAGGTCCTGTAAAAAACATAAAGGTTTTGTCGTTAATGCTTTTAATGTAGAAGCCAATTTGCTAAAACGTTGATCATAATTTACTAATACTTTACTTTTAGGATGTATCAAATTATAGCTAGTAATGTAACAGAGAAAATGATATTGAATAACCTCAAAAAATCCGTAAGAGGAAATTCGCTCGTTCAAAAAGATAAATTTCTTTTCGATAGCTTTTTGGTTAGTTACAACGGGAGCGGTACATCCGAAGTCGGAAGGTACTTGATGCTCGATCATGTAGTCGTACAAGTCACGAAGAATGTCTTTTACGTAAAGAAATGTTTCAGAGACGTGTTTCAAAAAAGAAATATATTTCTCTTCAAAGTTTACTAAATGTTCTTCGTGTAAAAATTGTATTGCATCTATTTGGCTATGGTTTTGAGCATCATTCAACTGAATAATTCGGCATTCGCCTTCGTCGAACGGACAAAATACTTCAGAAATCATAAATATTTTGATGCAATTTAGACAGATCTTATGGTTACATTGTTTTAGAGTTCCGTAAACGACTTCCGTTATTTGATTAACGCAAATAAGACAATTTCTTGTGTCATTTTCGTCGAAATTAGGTCGTATTGTTCTATAGAGGGATAAATTGTCACGGAAATATCCGAGAATAATTGATAAAAAGAACATGGATGTTTGGTTCCTCGCAAGTATAACTTGATCAAGAAGAGTTATTAAAAATTCAGTCCTAACCTTTTCTTTAAAACTGTCTTTAGAATACAGGAAACTACCTTCAGAGTTCGGAAATTTTCCAAGACATTTGGCAATGGTATTCATGGTACAAATAGTTCTTACCCTTTTATCATATTTCTTGGATTTCATTTGCCTTAATGACTTAATAAGGACAATAAATTGCGCATTTCCGTCCACTTCCGGCACGAAATTGGTTCCTATTTTGACAATCATTTCTTTGTGAAATAGTTCAACTACACCCTTTAATATTTTATAATGTGTTGTCGGTCTGAAAAAGTCTCTAATTTGAAGAGAAGTTTGTAAAAAATTTCTAAAATATTCAAATGATTTAATAATCCAATTGTTCTTGGAAACTGAATTGCTGATTTTCTCTTGCCAAAAGATCTCTAGTTCCCGAAATAATTCATCAATTACTTCCGGTATCAGATTCAAACGATAATGGGAAATGGTTTGTTTTATTGTTTCGTTGTCAAAATTGGGGAGAGTCGAAGAATACTCTAAAAAATGTTGGGACGATCTGTCCAAAGGGCATCGGATCATTGTTTTTATATTTTTAAATATTAATTTATTAATACAATTTCGACAAAAACTATGTCGACATTCGACGAATTTGACCGAATTGTTTTCGTTTAAATCATCAAAACATATCGGACAAAAAGTTTCTTCATCTATTTCTTTCATCTTTTGTATTATTTTATTTTAAAATTAATTTATATTTTTAATATAAACTAGAAATTATGTTTTGATAAATTTCTTTTCAATATTATTTGCTAAAATAATTTTTATTATATTTAAAAATATTTTTTAATATATTGTTTGGGTAATTTTATTTTTATATTTTTATATATTACCTTTCAAATAAAAATATCTAAATTTATGTATTAAATTTCAAGTATTTTTCTAAATATTTTTAAAAATAAAATATAATGATATTAATTTTAACATATTATTATTATTTATTCCTAATTTGTCTAAATTTCTTTAAAAATTTTAATTTATGGAAATTTTAACTGAATAAAATATAAAATATTATTAAATTTTTATTAATATAAAATCAAAATAATTTCATTTGATCCTCTTTCATTTTAAATTTTTTATATAAAAATTTCTGGATATTTTAAAGGTGAAGCATTTTATTATATTTTTAAAATTTTTAAATTTATATTTTATTTGAAATTTAAACTTAAAATTTATCATATAATTTAAATGTTCAAAATGTTTTTTTTATTCTGTGTAATTTTTAATTTATTTTATTTAAATTAATTAATAATTATATTTCTTTCCTGTTCACAGTTGGAGTTGAAAGAAAAACATTATTGTTTTTTTTTATTGAATAAATATTATTATTTTAATATTAATAAATAATACGAAATAGAAATAAAATAATAAAATCAATTTAAATAAAATATTTTTAATATTCATTTTGTAATCATTAAAATAATTTTAATTTTTATAAAATATATTTCTAAATAACAAGAAATTCAAACAGATATAACAAAAAAATTAAAATTTAATTCAGTACATCTAAAAGCGGTCGTTACGATAGGAAACTTCGCTTGATGCGCTACTACTTCGAACAAATTCCGAATCCCAACTTCATGTACAGCGGTCGACAAGGTTTAATGAGAACTCGGTATTTTTCTGCGCAGATTGCGTCAACTTCGTCTAATTTTTCGAAGCATTTTTCGTTGGCCAGATAAAGCGCCTTGCCCGATTTCTGGTGGAATATTTCTCGCATCTCTTTGCATTGTTCTTTAGTGGCGTTGGCACATGCCTTCACGACTTCATGCTTTAATTCTGCTATCGCATTCTCGGCGGTGATTATCAGTTGGTCGCACAAATTGTCGGAAGCTTCGTACATATTGTCACAATCAAAATCGACTTTGGAATATTTCAGATCGCAAACATCGGCCCGGACCAAATCGGCGTAATGGGTGACCCTTTCAGACAGATTAAGGGTATAGGTGTACGGGAGAATAGCAAGTAAGCAGAAAATAGCTATTTGATTCATTTTTGACGAAAATAATTACAATCTTTTCAATGAAGCTGCTTTTAACTAGAAAATTCGTGTAGGCCCTTCTTGCCTACTTTAATTTAATGTTTAAGTTACCATTCAACAATTTTCTCAAACAATTATTATAATGCTTCATTCAGTAAAAAATTATATTTAATGTAGGCGTTGCACTCATCACAATCTTCTGAACAAGAAACAGTGAAACCTGATTTGTGTTTTTCACAATTAATGTTGCTGATTTTATTATATTTTTTTAATATTATTTATATTATTTGAACATTAACTTGAAAATGTTCTACTTTATGAAATTTTATAAATTATTCGTAAATGTTATTATTATAATATATTTTTTTATAAAATTATTAATTATGACGATAGATAAAAATTGGAGAAAAAATAAAATTATCTTTTAAAATTTTTTATTTAAAGAACATTAAAATATTTTGATTTTTTAAGTCAAATTTAAAATAGTTATAATTAATAATATTTTATAAAAATTAAATTTAGTGATTACAACTAACAGTAGAAATTTGAATAAAAATATAGAAAAATATTCAAATAATAATATAAATAATGTAATAATATAATATAAATCAAAAAGGATAAGTGATTTATATTTTGTAAATAATAATAATAATAGTAATAATAATATTAATATTAACTCAATATTTGTACAATTTGTCATTATGTCTGAGTGGTGGTTCTAGTGATAAATTAAAAGTTTCATAAATCAAATATTTATTTAAAATTATAACTAATATTTTCTAAAATAATATTTTTATATATAAAAACAAGTCAATTTTAAAATAAATATGATAAAAAAATGTTTTTCGTGTTTTCATTAATTAAAATTTATAAAGGAACATTGATAATGAAAAACTTCGTGGTTTTAATGATTGTCTTAACATTTTATTATGACCGTGAAGGTACCAGTTTGACATATACAAATAGACTTCCTTTAACGTTATGAGGGGTTAGTAGATCTTTGTTTTCTTGATAAATTTAGATTAAAGATTAAATTTGTTATTATTTCGAAAAATACATGTGAACACTTTTGACAAAATTTTATGTAGAAAAAAATGATGGGAGAAAAAGGTTTAAGTTAAACTTAAACATTCGTTTGTTTTGGAGATTCACAGTTTTTACTGTAATCTGTTAACTCGTACGAAATATTGTTTTGTGTTTGTGTTCTGTCATCAAGAATTGAATTATTATTATTATTATTTTTGACTTGTTAATTTTTGTTATTTGAAATAAAGTATTTGTGTTCATTGTCTATATATTTATGTTGTTAATCTGATTAATTGGAGTCAGATTAAAGATTACAGATTAAAGATTACAGATTAAAGATTAAAGAATAAAGATTTACGATTAAAGATAAGGATTTAAGATTTGTGTTTTAAAAGTAAATAATTATATTAAAGATTTCTAATACCCAGCAAATTTAAAAAATTTATTTCAAGAATTTTATATTTAAAATTTTAGTTTAAGAAATGTTTAAAAATTCGAAATCAAAGAGTTAAAAAAATTAAAAATATGATATGATTGTTATTTGAATATACCGTGTTTCTCCAAATATAAGACATCCTCCCGTATAAGACCTAGTCCAAAATTTAAAGGCTTTTTTGGGAAATTAATATAGGATAACCCTTAATAAAAGACCTAGTATTTTTTTTAAAAAGTTTTATTTGATAATTTCAAAAATAAAAAACATTATGTAAATTTAAAAAATTTATACAAAATTAGTTTTTAAAAGTAACTTTAAATTAATCAATTTTCATCATTCGTGAACCAAAAAAGAAAAAGTTACACAGTAAAATATAAAATGAAATTAGATCTGAGACGAAAGTATGCTAGTATAAGACCTACTGGTATTTTTTCCACCAAAATTAATATAAGACAGTGTCTTATATTTCGAAAAAGGCGGCATTAAGTTTTATGTTCAATGAATTATTTTTTTCAGAATGCAAAAGAAATCGTTTTAAATTAAAATAGAGCAACATTTTATAATTATGATTTTTAAAATAAATAACGGAAATTTATTTAGATAAATGAATTTATTTGGTCGATCTGTAAAGTTATTAAAATTGAAAAAGAGATTTTAAAATAAAAAACAAAAATAGTGAAAAATAAAGTTTTTAAATATTTTGAAATTATATTTTTGAGGTGAATGAAACACAGTTTCTGAAAAATGATTTGAATATTATCAATCAACATAAGGATTATTAACGTAGGAAAAGAAGCGGATATATTTTTTGGAATTTTGAGTATAATAAAGTCTTTTTTTGACTAATTATACAATTTCAAAATTATGACGACAGAATCTACGTTATAGGCAAACTTTATGGCTGTATCGATTATTCTCAATGGGATTCTCGACGCTCATCACAAGTCAGGAGTCAACAGAATCGAAGATATCAGAGAAGCTGGATTTTAAAACATAAAAAAATTGTTTTTAAATTTTAGGAGATTGTAAATCCGTCAAATTGACCGTTTCCGTAAATCTATTGTGAATTAATTTAATACTATTTTCACATTTGTATTTTAAGAGAGGCGTATTAGGTTCGTGATTAAAATTGGAATTCATAATTTCGTAAACTTTATTTTTATTACAATTTTCATTACTGAAACAAATTTATGAGGAACAATATTTTAATTACATAAGCCAGATCTAAAAATTTTAAATACAAATAATAATATCGGAAAATATAAATATGTTATTTTATTCAAGTTTGATTTCTTTTTATTTTAAATCATTCGAATATAAATTATTTCTTTTTAATTTGTCTTTTAATAAAATTGTAAAAATAACTTAGAAATTTAAAATACAAAATATTTAGCAATATTTAAATTTATTATTACTTAAGAGATACATTAATTATAAAATTTATTTGTTTTTAATAACTTTCCGTGTACAATAAATATTCTAATTTTATTTTAAATAGTGTTACAAAATATATTAAAATCTTCTTTACAATATTCTTTAACTTCGAAGATGATATTTTAATTGTGAATTTTTAAAACTTAATTTTTATAAAAATTTGTCCCAATTTAATTAAAATATTATCATTACTCTAAAATTTTTTACAAAACTTATTTCATTTTAATTAGTAATATACTATCTGTGAACTACATAATTTTTACAAAAATTATTTCAATTTAATTAGTAGAAATATTACCTATAAAATATATTTTTTGTGCAATCTTATTTATTTTAATTAGTAAAAAATATTATCTATAAACTTAAATTTTTTATTTAAATATTATTTCATTTTAATTATTCGAACATTATTTTTAATCCATGCAAAATATAAATATGATTTTTAAAAAATATCAAAAATTTAAAGTTCACCAAAAGTAACCCCGACAAGGCGTTTATTCCAATTCTGATGGTAGATAAACTTTTTGAATAATTGAATATTTGAATTATTCATGTTGTGGTTCCTTTTAGTGATATTTTTAAAAATAAAGATTTTTGATATTTTTAAAAATCATATTTATATTTTAAATAAATTAAAAATAATGTTCGATTAATTAAAATGAAATAATTCTTTAAAATAAAAACTTTTTAATTTCTTTAAAAAAAGAACAGGCTCATTCTTTACATTTTTGGAAATAATTAATTGTTATAAATAATCTCTAAAATAAAAACATATTTAAAATCAAAAGTTTTAAACAGTTATTAGTAAAAAATATCTTAATTAATTTTAAAAAGTTAATTTCATAAATAATTGAATTTTAAATGTTTTACCTTTATTTTAAGAGTTATTCGGAAGAATTTTTTGTTGAAATTTTTGTTGTCAGAGATGTAATAAAAAAAGATAATTTAAAGTTAAAAGGCAGTTGGAAATTCTGCAAATTAAAATTCGAT
>MQRK01241397.1:0-10234 GCA_001938485.1 Girardia tigrina | reverse complement strand
CGCTGCCTTTGCGGCATTCGAATGTAACGCGATTAGTAGGAAAGAAGTAAATGCGATTTTTGCCTTTTACTATCAGGAATTCGCAAAAGAGAAGAGAAAATTGCGACAAAAGAAAATTAAATGTACATATCTGTACAAGGAATAAGGGAAAACTTGTTGACGAAATACTCATTTTTAGTTCACCATTTTTCGTCCATTGTCTTCAGTTAAGAATGGGTTGTAAATAAAACTAATTTTCAGCATTGAGTTCAAAAATTACATATATCCTATAACCTGTGGCCTTAAGAATTTCGCTTTCTATAAGCCTTTTCAGTTGGTATAGCCAGTACATTTTGTATTCATAAGCATTATCTTTCTAACTTACCGTGTTTCCTTTTTACTAGAATTCGAGCATTTCTTCGCGGAAAGGACTTTTAAGATTTAAAAAAAATTATTATTACCATAATAATATCCTGTGGATTTGATTTTCTTCCTTCCGATTGTAAGAAGACAGGCGAATTTCAGCTTTACTAAAGTCAAGTCTAAAATCAACAGAAGATCCTCTTTCAGAAGATCTATTTTGAATAGAAGAATGTCTATTTTTCAAAAGAACAGGAACATGAAAGTAATCTTCTCGAAAATAAACTTTTCTTTATCAAAGACCCTTAGATATTGTTTAGTTTAAGGCTTCATATTATCCAAATCTTTATAGTCACCATTATCCTGAGGCTAATTGACTTTCGTTTAGAGCCTTCTGTTAATAGCATTTTGTTCAAACATAATGTATAGTTTATTATTACCAATTTGTTTGCATTATATTGTCTACAGAACACTTGCAATTCATATATTCCTTCAAACCTTTAATAAAATATCCCGTGTCTCGTGGTACCTGGAGGATTAGGTGCCCTTAAATATATAGTTATTTGTAACGGTTGTTCAGTCAATTATTACCATATTGGAATTTCTACACCTTGAGGTCCAGTTAATGTATGAATGTCTATTGAATCGTATCAGGTAACCCGAGACTGCAGTGCTTGCCTTCGTCTTTATTCATCGGTCAACGCTGATCAATATCAAACACCACAGTCTCTGATAACCCTATTTACTTTTAAAACACAATCTTTACCCTCCTTTGAAGAATAAAGGCAAATCATTCAATCATCAAAACTTAATTCTTATATACCATAAATCACAAATATTTTCCTGTGACCCGGATGATTTATTAAAAGTGATAGCATATTTTGAACAAATAACATTCTTTTATAGATATTATTAAATATGCATAATATAACCTTTTATTCAAATAAGAGATTGGAAAAATTAACGTGTTTAGGGTATCACATTTTTCATCAAATTTTCGAACATTTTTGGACTATACATATTTATATTTCTAGTTAAACGTTTTGCCAGTAGAGAATAATATATTAAATCAGACATAAAATTACTAAATAAATGTTCAACTTGATGTAAAGAAGTCTCTTTTTGTACAGAAAGGACGTTAAATTACTATGAAATTGACAAAATGATTTCTATTGAAAAAAATCATCTGAAATACTTCACAAAAAATAGATCGAACTTCCATTTTATAGATACTTCGTTGCTTCTGAGAATCAGGGTCATTTGCAAAGACAAATCTATCAATCCTTGCCCACATAGATATACTCAAGTGATGAAAAAGGCTTGTCAGTCGAAGTAGAAGGAGACTCGTTCATGTAAAAGAGATCCAAGACATTCAGACAACATAGGACCATAAAAACAACACTATAAATTTTTGTGTGTTAAGAATATTTGTGGAATGTTCATTAATTTTCATGTACAAAATAAATATTCGGCTTATCTTCAGTGTTTTTATATTAATTTTACCAATGTATAATTGAAAAATTTTAATGCCTATATTTTTTGGATATTGAATTTAATTGAAACATCAAATAATTTATGTACAAAGGTTATAACTTTTACGTTAACCGAAGACAGAAGTAAAATCGAAAATCTGAGAAATAATTTGCTGATGCATCTAAGAACGATGGTACCACAACCGAGAAGGAAACAAATAAAAACACATGTTTCCGATCTTTCATATGACAGGCCATGAACCCCACAAAGAGGACCATTTTTGTTTTTTATCACAGAATGTGCGAGTACTAAGTCGACATTTTCAAACAAATATAAATAAGCTTCAAAAAATTGGAGAAAATTCAATATAAGTTGTTTTTGTATTAATATATTACTTACGTTTGTAAGTAAATTATCAATGTATTTTCCGTTTAAAAAAGTGTGATGGACAAATACATTTATTTGAAATTTTATAATAGAAAGTAGGTACCTCCTATGAATTATCGGTTTCAGTTTTGTAACTATTTATAATAATTTTATCCTCAAGAGCCTTCATTAAAGAGGCTTCATTATTTTTGTGTCAACCTTTATG
Source organism: Girardia tigrina (assembly GCA_001938485.1). NCBI lineage: Eukaryota > Metazoa > Platyhelminthes > Tricladida > Dugesiidae > Girardia > Girardia tigrina. Next base: position 7,830 of record MQRK01241397.1, on the reverse strand, counting down.
AAGTCGATAAATACCATGAAGAAAACCATTGCTGTACAAGAGATATGTGAATGATGACTTTTTAGTTTTCAAAAATTAATCCCTCATATAGCATTCTTTAAATTAATTAAATACTCTTCGTCATAATAATAAACTTACTATAGAATTGGAAGTTAATAACAAACTTCTATTTCTTGACATTTTTGTCAGTAGGATGAATGGAGAAAATAGCGACCTGAATTATGCAGAAAGACAAGAAAGACTCACAAAACTTTGGTGAGGAAAAATATAGAAAAGGTATGATAAAGGTCTGATGTTTATGTCCAAAGTTTAAAGCTTCCTCTAAAATGATTTTATTGATTGTAGGCTTATATGGTTTACAAAATTAATTATCACAATTGTGTCGAGAGACCAATCGTCATCGTTAAACCTGGATTGTTGAGCATTCACAATTGATGCGATTGAGTAAGGTCCACATTATGAATGGCTGTTCTGTGAATCTTTATTGACAAGACACTACAATTAACTAATTGAAATTTGAAATGGGAAAGTAAAGCAGTCTTAATTCTTAAAATCTTTGATTAAATAAAAAAATAAGATTTGCCTTTGATATCCAAAATTGTTTTTTAATAAAATAATTTTTCTAAATTTTACAACTTTACCATCTGTTTTACTTAATAATCAAATTAATTTTATACCTTTTACATAAAAAATTATATGTGGTGAAGTCAGAAAGTCTGTATATTGGTGGGTACAGCCATTTAGATTTACATTTGTGTTTTTTAATTATTTAAACTTTACTTATTTTATTTCAGTGTAAAAACATATTTTTTAAAATTAACAAAAGATGTATACTAGTTTAAAATTATTTTAACGTTTTTATTTTATTTGTAAAACATTTTATTTAATATTGAGATTTTTTATTTCATTTTAAATTATTTAAAACTTATTTTAAAGTCCTACAATTTTCAATATTCAATTTTAAATATTTTGAAACTTTCATTGTTTAATTCAAAAATTTAAACAAAAGGGTCCAAGAAGAGCGTCGAATTATTATGAAAATACTGTGAATATCCGAGATTGTACAGCTCACGTCAAATTGAAATCCATGGGTATCAGAAAATTGAGCTCCAGGTTCGTAACCCTCTTCTTGATTGGTGAAATAATGCGAAAAACTTGAAGCGCACTCAAAACAACTTTAACATGTGGGACCAGTATGGTGAGACTTTCCTGGTAAATTTCATTACGAAGGATGAAACCCACAAAAAATGAGAAAGCAAAGTTGAAATTACCTGGAGAGAAGCCATCCTAAAAATGCAAAGGAACAAGTCATAGACGAGCGATGACATTTTCCACATTCTAGGATCATAAATGTATTATGCTCATGATTTCACGGATGAAGGCATCATCATCAGCGCTGCCTACTGCAGTCAAGAAAGAATAGACGGAAGTATAAGAACACACCGCTATCGTTTCTCCACGACAATGCACCACTGCAAATAGTGGGGATTTCTTGGGCAACAATTGAAGGTGCTGGAATATTACTTGTGGATCATCCGCCGTATAGCCCAGATTTTGAACCAAGCCGCTTTTACCTCTTCAGACACCCAAAGAAACATTTTAGAGGCATCCAATTTGGATCTAAAGACGATTTGATGATAGCCGAGGAGGATTTTTTCTATTCATGTCCCCAAGAATTTTTCGAAAAAATGGTTTTTGAGTTAATTATTCATTTACAAAAGTGTATGAAGCGAAAATGATGTCTTAAGATGGCTCTTTTGGGAATTCGTGTTCTTTATCAGGTGGGTGCTTATTGAACGGATTACGTAAATGTTGAAAATACACAAAAAAACTTCGAATTTCGTTTATATTATTGTTTAATAATATTTAATTTCCTCTTTATATAAATAGTTATTTAATTAAATTGATATTTTGGAAACGTAGAGAAATTTATTTATTAAAATGATCATATCTTAAATTACAAGAAAACATTTTAAAAACTTTTGAAAAAGATTTGACTACAAAGGAAGACCAATGCAGACAAGATGCACAGGAAGTATTCCTTTTGCTCTTTCAAGATTGTTATTATTAGTGACCCTGCAACAACTGTGAAAACTTATTGGGGACTTGTATCTCTTAAGATAAAGAATACATTAGAAAAGTAGAAGACATGAATGATAAAAAGTAAAAAAAATAAAAACACCTTTGGAATCATTGCAGGAACCTATTCGGAGTACCATGCTTCAAAGTTGGATTGTTTTAATTCTTGTTTTTTACGAGATGATTTTAGTTCATTTTGTAATATTTCTTGCCGACAGAGCTCAAATGATAAAATTGGCTGGATGCTGGATGAATGTAATTATAAGAAACTGAGGTCATCTGAGCACCCCAGCTTAGTGAATAACGTTGCTTGACCATGCTTTTTAGGTTAATGGTCTGAAAAACTGAACTGTCTTGATGTCTCACATAGTCTGACCATTTTATTATTTAAAATACCAAACTTTGCTGGATCAAAGTTGTGTATGATTTATTTTGTGATGATCATCACGCTCTCAAGTTTTGATTATCAGTTCTATACCATCATCAGGCATTGTTATTCAAAAGCGGCCATCGTAGTTCGTCGTTCTTGGGGCTCTGGTTCCTCAATCGTTATTAATAGTTGAGGTCTTCGTAAAGATTGACTGACCCTCATAAAAGTGTTCTAAAATAAGACTAATTTTCTTTCCCTTACATTTTTTATGTCACAACTGACACTCTCCTCTTTCGTACGATGAATCTCCTTATCATCCTTCTTTTTTTGGTTGAGAGTTAAATTATTTTATAAATACTGACAATTAATAAAATATAATAGACAATAAGAACAATCATAAACAAACACTATATTATTAATAATACCTAATTATAAATAAAGTTTATAATTGGAACTCAGCGTAAACAATTTTATTGCAAAGCAACCCCCTTTGGGCAGCTGTGGCTTGTGTACCATTTATTAGAGCTTTTAATTTGAAATACTTTCCGTAAAATTTGAGATCTGTGTCATTGCAAAAGAGAATTATTGACTAATTTTCTTATAACTTTAGTATTATCTACTGGAATCAGGGTCGCATTAACAAACTTTGGAGCACTATGTATCTTCTTCTGCCCGGGGTCCTTGCCTTTCTCACAAGAAATAGAGCACATAAAAAGTATAAAACAAAAAATATAAATGAACTGATCCTTCCACATTAATAGTCTTTAAAAGGTAAAAGTGGACGGTTCGAATTTGTTGTTGTATATTAGCTGGATAGAAATGAAGAAATATATACATTAGGAAGTTTAGCGCTTGTCAGCGTAAAAAAGAATAATAAATAATAATAAATATCGGAATAAATAGTTTTATTATAATTCTTTGGATTTTTTAAAAACAATACATTGTATTGTAGTGCTCAATTATTAATAAAATTCAAATTTAATTTAAATTTTAAATTAATTTATTTATATCTTTTCCCGCGGAATATGATATTCAATTTTTCTTCTAGTTTTTTCAGTTTAATTTCATGTCCCCCGTATCGTCAATCCTCATAACTTGGGGACCACAATAAATTAGACACCTAAAATACGTGTAATCTAAAACAACAAAATTTTAATTTGTTTAAATAATCGTTTATTCAAAATATGAAATTTTAAGAACTTGGAGTAGCGATTTATCTTATCTCGAAATAATAGTTTTTACATGAATGGTCTGTTACCTTTTTTTAAAAAATTTATTTGTGATTTTTAAAAAAATCACAAAAAAAGCAATATCTTTTCTTTCATTTGTTTTGTAAATACAGTTGTCCTAAAAAAAGTAAACATTCTTATTTACATATCTTTTCCCGTGGACTGTGATGAATGTCTTGAATGTTGTGTGTTGATTTGGGATTGAGTCTCTCCTACCAAGATCACTGATTAGTATTTTGGTTCTGATTATAGGCAACTAAATTAATTTAATTTTAAATTTTATGTTTAGATTCATTTTAAATTTAATATCTTATTACGAATTGTTTTTCTAATAAAAAGTTATAACCAATGTGAGAGTGTTCTTAACATAGACATTTGTCTTTGTGATCATCCTGTTGAGGGAAAATATATATATTTTGTTCTAGAAATTACAAATAAAATCAGTTTGATCACAAATATTGGAATATTGTTATTATTGATTCAATCCGATCATTCGCTTTAGAATTAGAATTCGCTTTAGAATTCGCTTTAGATCGGCGATCAATCGTCATTATTTTATTTTTAAATCATATGTTTTAATATTTCATTATTTGTATTAAGAATTATATTACAAAAGAGATCCGATAAGACTGACCTAGCATATACAGATAAAACCTCTTGTCTCAGGGTAAGGTTAGGTCATCTCCATATTAGATCTTTGACCATTCATAAGTAAATTCTACTAATTATTCGGGAATATAAGGAAAATAAATGAAAAACGTTAAGTTCATCAATTCATTTATTTTGTACTTGTTAAAAGATGAATGTAAATAAAATCGAAGACGGTCTCGTATATCAGTAGACGCGATCGTCTGATGCTGGTGACGTACAACTGACGCGTGATGCTAAACTATGAATGCTGTACTGGATCACTTGCGAATCGTGAACTAATATTACAAAAAGGACTTGGAATGAATCAGAGATAAAAATGCTATTAACATAAGTTGTTAATATTGTATTCATTATTTACTTTAAATATAATAATACATATTTAGAATCACATTTAAATTTAATTTTATCACATTTTAACATTGCTTAGCAGAGAAAGTCATTAGGGTATCTGTTTTACTTGAGACTTAGAGGGATTGACGAGACCTAAGATTTGATACCACCAGACGACAAGAAAGATGTTTCGCAGGAACCATAAAAAGATGTCTGAACATTTCATCTGATCAAGATCTTCTTCTCGTATATTATTCATACTAGATATAACTGTTAATGGATCATCATTATAAAATCGTATTTGATAACCGAGTCATTGCGACATCAGATTGATAAATTAAAAAACATTCGAAATAAGAATGAAATAACTTTGCTTTTCAATTAACCTGTTTTTAATTAAATGTTTTTATCATGGTGGTTCACGGACGGACGAGTGGTTCACGGAGGTCTTGCCCCCCTCTCAGTCTTAGAATCTCAACTTCCAAAAATTTGTATTATTTAAATATCCTTTATTAAAATTAATATTTATAATAAATACTATATTAAAAATAAAAAATAAGTTTTAAAAGGTTTAGCAAGACCATCTTTAAGTCTATGTTAATATGCATATTTTATTTATTTATTATTGTTCAAAAATTATAATATATATTATTATAATTTTTTTGATATATAAGCCTCACCAATCGTGAAGAATAACTGTGTATACATAGTGAACTGAGATACTCAGCATCGGCACACAAAATAGGGAATCATAGATTCTATATCGGGGGGCAACCTCTAAAAATACAAGATCTTCTGATCTAACACGGCTTTGAATGCGAAATTGCGAGTCTTTTTTGGCGTGCATCTAAAAATTGAGCAATCATGATCTCTTGTACGACGGTTTTGTGCAATGGGGAAAGGTACATTTGAATATACCTCTATCTAATATATTATCCAGCAGAAAATCCAAAACTATCTTACGGATCACTCCTTGATCACTCTCGTCAGCAGTACCGACATACACTGGCTCATCAATATATATGAATGTATTTAGAGTATATTTACGACTTTGGTCTAAGATGTTTCGTGGATTTACGGTACTATTAGTGCCATTAACATTTATTCAATGATCAACTAATATATACTACTACAACCATACTTTACTTTTATTACTTTTGTGGAAATTATCTATGAAGTATATATAAGAACCACACCCTTCTGTTGCTCTTGTACAATGCCCAGATATACATTCTTTATACGTCTTATTAATTCATTTTGTTCAGCGAATTTTTTTTCGAAAGAAATGAATGTAAAGCTCTTGATTTGCAGTTGAAGCATTGTTGGATACTCATTTTCTTTTTCAGCAGTCTCCTTAAATTTTTTCGTTAACAATGCTTTTAAGTACGTGTTTAAATTCCTCATGATTGTCAAGATATCCTTTAGAATTTTGCCAAGTCATCTTCTTTGCTGAAGAGTATATCACTAACAACACTTTCTCTCATCAGTTGCTTTTTACAGTCATTGACTTTGGGGTTATCGAAAACCAGTTCAGAGTTTAAAACTCTTTTGACTTCGCTCACCCCATCCTTTTTGATAATGCATTTAAAACAGAATTAAAAGTTAATACTTCAAAAAACAGATGTTTTAAAATAAATTTAAACATTATTTGTTCGTTGTAATTTAATCCATATGTTAATTCTCTATTTTTTGTGGTTTAAGTAAAAAGTTTATCAAACCGAAAATTGACCTAGAAAATCAAATTGCCTAAATACTTTACAAATAAAATCATTAAAATTAATAAACTGTTTTGTTACTGAAGGTATTAAAACTTAATTTAATAGTCAAAGAAGGAAGCCATTGCATGATGAATACAACTACAATAAGCAGAGTTTTAAACATCCTTCTTCATGTTTACCAGGTTCTAAAGTTAGACATATTTCGCCGAATCTTACTGTGCTAAAAATACCTCCTGAAGACAGATTGTTTAATGGACATAAGCGTAATTGGCGAATCAACCAAACTTGAAACCAGTTACAGATCAAGATTCTCCAAATTTAGGAACAAAATTTCCCAACACAATTTTGGTTTAGGCTTTTAACTCTTTCAGTACAACTTTTGGCCAGTGAAGATATTTCTGTATAATTGAACTAAATTTGCTGTAAATAAGTAAAGGAATATATTTACATAATTTCAGATTTTTAAAAAATGCCTTGGGACACATATGGACTTGCAGTAGTTTAATTGTGGGATAAATATATCCAAGTAATTTTTGAACATTATCTGGGACTTATATATCCCCTTAATATTGCAAGGGTTAAATCTACTTAAATAATTATAAAACAAAAGAGACATTAATTTATAAAAATTTTTTTCAAAAACTCTTTACGGAACAGGAAAATCATATTAGGGGTACCTATTGCGAAAGTCGTTTTTATTAAGTTTTTTGAAATAAAGGTTCCATGATGTTTATTATACTCCCTCTGTTCCGAAATAATGTTTACATTTCTAATTTGTGTTAAATGCTGCAATTTTCTTTACTAGAAAGGTCTAACTTGATAAAATTCTTTTACGAAGTTCCGAAAACGAGAAAAGGAAAGCATGACATAAATGTTGTTAAAAAATGCGACCTGTAACCATGGAAATTTTTGTTGGTCCTGACGTGCTAGATCGTTATCTATCCTGATAATCGGAAAGATTTATCCCAAATGTAAACATTATTTCGGAACAGAGGGAGTATATTTTATTAAGAAGTGTAATCTCTATCACAATCCATCACATTTTACAATCTAAAAACTAGATCATCTATTGTTATTGTTTAGGAAATGGAACTATGCTTTATTTGGACAGAACTCTACTTGGCCAAGAGTATTTTTTGTTAAGTTTGTAGAATGGAAAATTACTATTACATTTTTTAATCAATTTGTTATACTATTAGTAACTATTTAAACCTTTTGTAGAAGGGAAAATTTCATACAAAACATTTTTAGGATTCCATTTTGCAATTAAATGGTTACTAATAACAAAATAAATTCATTTTAAAGCATGGAAGGAAGAAAACCAAACGTTTCTATTTAATACCGTTTAAACATTTGTGGATAATCGTAAAACGTTTTTTTTTTGCAAAAACAATTTTTTTATATTTACTTATTTGATCAAATTTTCACATAATCATTTAATGTCATCGAGAAT
>MQRK01241394.1:37943-52239 GCA_001938485.1 Girardia tigrina | reverse complement strand
AACCAGCTTATTGAGAATTTTTGATTAGCATGATTTCATGCAATCGATTACATAATCATCATTTTTGTATTTATATACAGGTGAATTGATTATTAATTAGTGACCTGAAGATGACAGTAGATCCATCGAAATATATTGTCTTAAAATATATTTTTAAATGGATGACTTTGGGTATTTATAATAGTTTTAGAAATAATGGTAATGACAATGGTACCAAAAAGTGTTTTATTTGTGCAATTTAATTTCATATCAAGATAAATTAAATTATAATGTATTTAATGGACGACCGAGTATGGCAAATAACTGTAGTGATATTTTAAATGAACCGTTTATTTGATACGAGGGACCCATTTTATTTTAGGAACTGGAAATCAATTGAACAATTTAAAATATCTTAAATAATAATACAACAACTTCAGTAGTATGTGAAAATGTAGCGAATATGGGATTGGATGGAGTATGTTATAAAGAGGTGAAATGGAAGAATATCAAAACACGATAAATTTTTATGTCTCAAAAGAAGTACCTTAGTGATGGTACTAATTTATATAAATTCATAGAGAAGTATCAAAATATTTTCATCACTGGGAAATGGTACATCGATAAAACATCATTGATCAAACATGAAACTAAAACAACCAAACTAAAATTAAACAGAAGCCGAAGAGACAACCAATCCATTTGGACTGCCATAGTGACGATGCTATTATGAATTTAAAAAAAATAGAACAATAGATAAATTTTCCTAACCATTTTATACAGCAATTTGGAAGAAAGAGAAAGATGAAATTCGTTTGTCTTGGATTTTAAGTTGCTAAATCAAGGTATTGAGAGACAACATTTCTGATTTCGAATATTGATGAAAGTTTAGATTCATTGAACGGCATGAAATGATTCAGTTCGGTAGACTTAGGGAAACACTTGCTATAAAATTAAATTAGACGCTTGACATTGGAAGGATTAACATTCAGCAGCCCTATAATGAGTTGAAAGAATCTTTGACAAGGGCTCCTGTAAGGAGAAACTGATTTATTAGAACAGTGAATAACAAAATTTGGATTAAAAGAGCTCAGGAAATGACTGCGTCATATTTTTCTATTTTATGTCACGCGGGAGTCAAGAAAACATATTTTGCGTAAACATTATGGAGAATTTTACCAAACAAGTTGAACAAATTGTAAGAAGTTTTATAGGTTGTTAATTATCAAAAACATGTACAAAACAACCAAAGAAGAAACGTGAATATTGAATATTCATGTCGATCGAGGAAAAGATTTTGAATCACGATTTTAAACAAAGTTCATCACATTAATGTCAATCAAATTACAATTTTCGAGTCCATATCATCACAGTGCAAGGGAAAATATAGAAAATGAACTTATAAAAAAGATCTGATATGTTACTATTTATATTAAATTATCATATTACATGTACAAAAAAGGAGCTGCTGATTCCTCCAAAAATATGAATGAGATTCTAATCATATGAATTTAAAATATAGAGAAAATTAGGTACAGTTCATGTTTATCTTGAGAATTAATTTGTAATGAAATTAAAAAATTATGATTTCTAAAATTAATTGTAAAAAAATTGGATACTAATGTTGTAAAAGGAGCTACTGCTGCCTTGAAAAATATGAATAAAATTTTAATCAATTTAAAATATTGAGAAAATTTTGTACAGTTTATCGAGAGAATTTATTTTCTATTTATTTTTATTTATCTATCGTCACACCAGATGTTGGAGTTTTAAGACAAAGTCATCAATATGAAATGGATAATAAAGATTAAGAAATGATCAGGATCAAATCACTCCCATAAATAGATTTTATAATATGTCAGATAAAAGATAAAATAATGGTAGTTGATATCTATATAATTCATTGAAACCTCGATAATCATCCAAAATATGGCGGNNCAATAGGGTTTCGTTAAACCGCCATTTTTTCTAGAACCAAGTGTGGCGGCTTAACGAGTTGAGACTATATATAATTGAAATAGAGATTCAGATTATTTTTTTTAACTTTTGGTTTGTTTTAAAATTGTTTTTGGCACAAATTTGATTTTTAATAAATTTTATCGTTATTATCTCTCCTTTTGTACAAAGTAGAAACAGCTCATAATAAGATAAGCAAAACTATATTTATCATAAACAAAATTCGAACGAATTTTCTTCTTCTACTGATATATGATTCATTTCCCCGACCTCACTTATTTAAATAGTCTTTGTATTTTTTTAAATTTCAAAAAATTTTATTAATTTAAAACATATATTTCTCGTTTAATTAAATTTTAAATATATTTTATTTATCCTAAGACGTGTAACTTAAAAAATGTTTATAATAATTAATTTCATACTTTATTAGCATATATTTAGCATCACTTTTATTTATCTTAAAAATTCTTTTATAAAATAACAATATTTATTGCAAATAACTTTTTATCTTTATTTCAAAATAATATTTATTCAACTTTACTTTTAAATTTTTCCAATATATATATAATATTTGTCTAAAAAGTGTGTTGGTTTGTTTGTTTGCCTGTCAAACTTTTCAATGTGAAATTGCGGACGAACCAGAATGAATCCATTTAAGATTGTGGTCATTCTGGATAGCCTGCATCAATACAATTTTTTCGGTACAGCGCCTTTACCGAAAGACGCCCGGAAGCCGATGAAATCGATCGAAAACCGTACAAGTCGTTAAATGGTTAAATTATCACCGATTTCGAAAAATGACGATTTGATGATTCCTACACGGATTTTCGTGAAAATTTTTATGAAATTATCAATAAAATACTAAATAATTAAATAAATGATTAATTTTATCACTTATTCGCTAATTTTGCTAAAAATCGATTTTGTAGAAATTACAAAAAGAAATAATATCAACAAATAAAATGCAAAATTGCGGAGTAACTGGAGTGAATCCACTTAAGGATGTGATCAATCTGGATAGCCCGCATCAATAAAATTCTGTCGGTATAGCAGCTTTGCCGAAAGACGTCTGGAAGCCAATGAAATCGATCAAAAACGTACAAGTCATTAAATGCTTAAATTATCACTGATTTCCAATAATGCCGATTTTTACGATTCCTACACAGAATTTCGTTAAAATCTTTTTTGAAAATATCAATAAAATACTAATTTATTTGATAAATGACCATTTTTATCACTTATTTACTAATTATATTTCTAAAAATCAATTTAGGTTAAATTTGCAAAATTTCGTTATTATCTGAATCACGGTTTGTCGGTCAAGCTCAAATTTTACTATGAACATATATATGCTGATAAAATACATCACGTAGTAGGGGGGAGGGGACAGAATTTAGTGACGAAGTGTTACTTGGGAGGAGAGGGGTTTCGGAAATATGACGTCAAATCGAAATGTTGAAGTATTCAGAGAAAGAATTCTGTTACGAAATTTGACGAGGGAAAGAAGGGGTTGAAAATCTGCAAAGATTACGTGACATCATTTATGGACAGACCCAAAATGCAAAATAGTGGAGGAACAATGATTGAATCCGCATTAATTGAGATAAGGCTGCATAGTCCGAATCAAAACGGTTCTGTCTGTACAGCTTCTTTGCCGAAAGGCTCCAGAGGCGAGTTAACTGACTGACTGTTAAATCAACACAGAATTCGAAATAATAAATTATAATAATTACGATTTAAAAATTAAAACAGAAACTTTCGAAAACAAAGTCGAAAATTCAGTTCCTCCGTCATATATGATGGGTCTTTTTCTAGTTATTATAATAATAATAGCCAAGTCTCTGTCTATCTATCTGTCTATCTGCCTGTCTGTAAGGAACACCAAATGTGCAAAACACTTCTGACCTGGCTTACAGAAACTCCGCAGTTTGATACACACGCATCACAAGCTTAGGTCACCAACGCAACGTTTACAAAGTCGCCAGATATAAAATGTGTGTATGATTGTAGATGATGTAGATGTGGATGTGTGTGAAGAGAAAAACGAAAATAAAACAGCCTATCCTATACTGTTTCAATGGTGGTAAGTGAAAAATAAGTTGTTTTTAACAAATTTATTTCATTTTATTGTTTTTCTTTGCAATTATAAAATAATATTTAATATTGAATTTTCTGAATTTTATTTAATATTCCTCTGTTTGAAACCACGGTTATATTGTCGGGGTTTTGATTAAGAAACGTTGTCACACCGTCTTACTTTTCGACTTACTCAATTTTTATTTTCAAAGTGAGATTTTCATGGCCGGTATCCTGATAATTTGGAAAGTTATTTTTATTTTTAGTATAAAAATTATTTTGAGTCAATAATACAAACTTTAAATGTTTTTAATAGGCACCTGGTGCCTACGGGTCCACTTAGTTTAAAAATATTTAACAATAACATAAACTTTAAATATTTATTTTTTAACATAGATGTAAGATTACTCTAAAAAAAGGACCCCATAAACTTTAATCACAAAAATGGAAAATGTCAATTTTAAATGGCGGTGTCATTTTTGAATTCGATGTTTAATAGGATTAAACCGTACATTATTACATAAAGTGCCAAAATTATAAATTAGGAAAATATAAACAGTTCTTGGAAGATCGCCATGATTCACGGTCCAGTGGTGACTTGCGATTATTCAATTAAACATGAAAGCTACAGAAAATTATTTCCAATGAATAATTCATGATCGTAATTTTAATCAACTAAAATCAAATTTTCATTTTAAATTGGACGAAATTTCGATTAATCAAATAAAAACAAATTCTAAAAACAAAACAAATCGACAGAAAATAATAAAACTTTCGAGAAAAATTTAATTTAAATCTCTTTCATTAACCAGAAATCATGGGAGACTGAAATGGAAAATATAAAATAAGGAGTTAACAATTAACAGAGCGACTGAGAAGCAACTCCTTATTTTAAAATGCCCTCAATTTAATTCAAATGCCGTAATGTGTTTTCTTACTTAATTTGTGGAAATTTAATCTATGCTCTCCTTTTATTTTTTGCTGTGAATGTTTTTTAATTAATTGGTTTGAAATTTCACGACTCTACCAAAATGGTTGGTCACTTCACCATAGAAACATACCCAGAGGGCTGCTGTTACGAAATTCTAAGATCCGTTGCTCAAGTGCCAGGATAGTGGAGAACCATGAAGGGAAACATGCTCAAATTGACCTAAAGACGATAAAGAATTAACATGAAAAAAATCTGGATCATAAGATATGTGGCTGGTACTCGAAGAAGTATTTGCCTTTACAAATCCAAAGGCCTGAGGTAGTTTAAGTTGTTCAAGAAATACTTACTCGTAAACTACAAAAGTTCATGTGACAAACAACAATGGAAAGTGGGCTCTTCTTCCGTTATGTTCGTGTAGTGCTAAAAATGAGCTTCCTTTTCTGGAAGATAGATAGATGATCATGGTTTACACGAATGGCCAACTAGAAGTCCTCACTTAACATCATGTGAATTGTTCTTAGGGGTTGGATAAAATAACAAATCTACTAAACCAAACCAAGAAATTTAGAAGATTTTGAAGGGCGAATACATGATTTTACCAATTTCATCCCACAAGAGGTTTTGGTTCTTGGTGAATCATAGTGCCAATACTGAATTTTAAATTAAGTTCCTACAGTATATTTTTTTCTCATATTTATAAAACGTATAAATTATATTTAAATTATAAATTACAGTTATTTTAAAATATGAAGTTACTTTTCAATTATCGTGTATAATATTGTCTAGTGAATCGAAAAGACATGCAGTAGAAAACTAAATTAATAATGTAAAAGTTTTACTACATCCTCCCCGACGTAGATTTAGAAGAAGATTTGTTACTAAATACAGATATAAACAGTAAAGAATCATTGATGAAATAACAATATTTAATATTAGTGTGAATAATTATAAAATTCTTGTTTTTCATCACTTAAAAGATATTTCAGAGTACAGTTTGGTAATGGAAGGATACGTGTAATCAAGGAGCACCTGTCTTATGAACACCTCGAAGAAGAGTCTCCAAAACAAGATTGCACCTGTTTTGTTTATAAAGTAACATGATACAAACGCGCCAAGAGGAATGGTCTTCTTTTACCTTTATGGATTGTCCTTGTACAAGATAAATTTAGTACAACATACGAACAAGATCAAGACAGATTAGTTTTGTAGTTGTATTTATTTTTATTGTTTATATTTATATTATTTGTCGATTAGTTATTATTATTAATACAAAAATCTAAATATTATAAAAGTTAAAAATTAAATAAAACGTCAATGACATAAGAGAAAAAAATAAGCAAAAATAAAAAATAAATATTCTCTATAAATTTTTCATACAATTGTAAATTGTTGTAGAGTCAAAAATTATCGAAAAAATATCCGGAACCGGATTCGAGGTAGTCTCAATTAGTTGACTAAAATCATGAAATCTTTTTTTCCTATAATTTTAGATAAAAATTAATTAAAATATTTTATAAGGTCGATAATTTGCAACCTTTCTTTATTGTTCTATTGAAACACATGACCATGAAAAAGAATTTCAAAACATGTGGACACATGATGGAAGAAGGTTCTCTTTGAAGGGATCCATTTTTCATGCCATTAGCAGAGAATATAATTTCAGGATTTTACTGAAATTGGAGCAGTGTCCACTTTTTATCCCAAATATTGCCTCAATTCGATGAAAGTCGGAGACGACGGTAGGAAAAGAAATCGGGCCAATAACTTTAAAAAAAGATTCCAATTTAATAATTTCATTTAATAAAAAATTGTTTGAATATTCTTATTAAAATTTTAGCATGTGTTTCATTTAAAATAAATGCGTAAAATATTTCTGTAATTAATTTTCTATTGTCTACATCTAAAATCAAACACGACAACGGGCTAGGAAAATGGGAATGATCAGTCGAGGTTCCTATCAATAGGAATACACTCTCGTACAATGAGCCCCATCAATTGGCTTACACTCTTATTTTTTTAAATTCACCCATTCTTTTTTAAACTTTTCATATTAAGTGAATAATAATATTCTTATTCTCTTATTAACAAAACTTTAACATTAGTTTCTTTTAACTATAATACATCGCATTTTAGTTACTTAGTTAGATTCCTAGAACTAAGACTTTTTCTAAATTTTTGCTAGAATAATGATTAGAAGTCGCTTTTGCTCGTTTAGAGATGTTGACCTTTTTGAACTGTGAATATTTTTTATGGTTTCGTTGCAGAAGTAAGCTTTGTCTTTCAATATTTTATCATTCGATCCCGATGATTAAAATATAAATGAATATTGCATTAAAGCCGACATTTTATCTGACTGCTGAAAATTAATTCTTTTGTCATTTTTGAAATTTTCTTGATGCTCCAATCATTTTACATATAATTGTTTAATTCTTGAAAAATTTAAATTTGGTTTCCAGTGAATCGATATATTCCATAGAGATATTCTTGTGGTCCGTATCCAAAGCCGCAATAAACACTTGCTCGTAAATCCCCAAAATCTCATGGCCGAATTTATACGAAAAAATCTCTCGCACTCATTCCACATCTCAATCACTCGCTTGCTCTCTTTTACGCGTCTTCAAAACTCAATGATTGTTTTTGTTTTAGCAATAATATTCAATTTTTATGATTCTTAGAAAACAGAAGTTTCTATACTTTTTATTATTTTTAAACAATTTACAATTCGATAAATTTCAAACTTTTCAGTAATTACATAAATTCAAACAGAGTTCTCGCGTAAACAAAAACATCAAGAAAATATTTTGATTTAATAAAACAAATCAATTTCAAATAAATATTAATAATTGATTTTTCCATTTTCAAACTTCATTTTTTTATCTAATTTCATTTTTGTAAAAAAATAAATATATTTTAATTAATACTATTATTATTTATTAAGGACCTGACGTAAACAGACATCGAAGTAGTTTATTCGTGGATATATACTGAAACGTGAACGGTCACCGTTCATAAAATAAAAAATAATTAAAAAATTATATTTCATAAACAAATAATTTGTTTTTAAACCTCGGAAAAAAATGTTTAAAAATATTTTTTACACGTAAAATACAAAGAAAGATATTTGGTATTCTGAGAAGATATCAGGTCCAGGACATCTCGTTAAGGCCTTACATAAAATGGGAATCTCCTGAACACAATATGGAAGGACTACATCCGTTTCTATCTTATGACTTTAACTATGAATAAAGAAATGTATAAGTTTAATTCCGAATTAAAATTATATGAACAAATAAACGTTTCGATCAAACTGAACCATACAATGACGCCAAATCTCACTCAAATTGAATAGTGTCAAACCTTAGTAGGAACCAAAATAATTAATAATGGATTTGGTTGGATCTGGCTTCAAGATTCGACAAAAGTAGTTTAAAAAGTTTTTGGTACAAAATTGAATGATGTTGCCCAGTAGAGATTTAACTCAAGTGAGGAAGATGAGTTCAATAGTCGTGAAACTGAACCATCGAGTAATAATGTTAAAGGAAAGAATCTTCATGAATAAAATTGCAGTCAAAGAATGCTGTTGCTAAATCGCTTTGCCGCAGACTCTTCAATTTAATCGATTTCTGTACATTGTTTTACAGACGATACTTTAAGGAAAAAAATATAAGAAAATTTTGTATTCAATAAATATATGTGACAACGACACTTAATTACTTTAAAATTTCAGTCATTGTAAAAATATGAATAAATGCAAATGAATATGAAAAAGCTGAAAATTCACAAAAGCAAATTTATAATTATTATGGCCTAAGCCTTTTAGATGGCTGTTAGAAAAATTGAAAGACTTTCAGTGACACAATACAAAGGGAGATGCGAAAGAATTAAATAAGTTGAAACCTGCTTCGCTCAAAATGTTTCTTATAATCCAATAAGTTCAATTAAGAACTCTATCTTCAATTTTTGTAAAAGGTATAGAGATCTCCCAGAATATTAAAATGTAAATGATATTTTCGACAATGATGATTGGAACCGCGTTTCGCTTCCAATCATGATTTTTAGTCCTCATGAGGACTGTTTTTCGTTCTCTTTCATTTTCATCTGTTTTCTTTTCGATTATACACAAAATATTAACGATTTGCAGTTTCACTAACTCCAAATTCGTATTGAAGAATGAGAAATAAAAATTGTTGGGAAATTTCTCGTGGAATCCTTTGTTAATTTTCAACAGATTTGTGATAACTCTGAACAAATTGAAGCGACTCGACGGGTCGCGTTCTTCGTCGACAATTGTAGACAATACTCGTGTATATCGCACAATGCGACTATCGAATAAGCCATCGATCAAACGATTTTCGTACGCGAAATTAATTGAAAGTTTGATCAATTTGTACAATTCTTTCGATTTTTTGTCTTACATTTTTATTCATTGAATTTTAATTTGACGAGAAAAAATCGGAAAATTCAAAATACAGCATTTGAAATTGAAACCTTTATTTTTAAAAAATTGTGAACAATTCCGCTTTAACATTTAGAATATTTAAACGAATTAACATTCCAAATAAAGAATATATTTACATACATATATACTTATCACACCCATGATATATTTTCTCGGAATTATCCAAATTAAGAATTAAATTTTAACTTTACAAAAATTTCTAAGAGCTAATTTATTTAATTCATTTTTAAAAAGCATATTTCTTTAATTAATGCTGCTTAAGTTCGATCAAGATGTAAATTTTCTCGACCAATGACAAAATGAAGAATCCTTTTGAAAATCAGTTGAACAATTTGTTAATATCGTTGCATAAATGAAAAAAAGAAAAATGTTTGATTCAGACTGTTATTTCTCTTCATGTCAGAGCCATCGATCAGACTGACAAAAATTATGAACGATGAATTCTTGCTGCGGCAGGTGCACCCAGATACTGGCATCTCCGGCAAAGCCATTTCGATCATGAAAAGTCTCGTGAACGATGTGTTCGAGCGGATTGCAAGTGAGGCCAATCGATTGGCGAATTCAACAAGAAGTCGTCGATCACGAGCAGAGAGATCCAGACGGGAGTGAAACTGCTGCTGCCAGGAGAGGTGGCTAAGAACGCCACAAGCGTAGAAAGAAATACGGCCCTCTTAAGAGCCAAAATTTATGATTGGACATTACTAGCAAATAATCATAATTACTTTTGTTTTTAAAAATTGTATCAGTCGTATTAATATAATTAATTAATAATTTCTGTCTTTCATATACATCGATGATACTGAACCCACGATGTCTCTTGAAGCGGCCGTAACCGGGTCACTAGAAAATTCCCAAGGCTGTATCTGGTACATTAAAATTTCACATGGATGTTAAAATGTTTTCCTAATAACAAATTTTTAAGAATAAATTTGTGATAATTTTTATTTAAAATTAATTTTATTTAATCTAAACAATTTTATTATTTCACAAATAACTCAATTTATAGCTTAAAACAAAGTAAAGTATCGTAAAGTATACATATTTTAGGTTTCATAATCGATTTTTGGAGTTCAATTCTGAATTGATCGTAATTTTAAACGACGTGATCGATTCAAGGTCGAGATTTCAAACACAGTCAAGGTTAAAAAATGACACCTCGGTATGTATGACACATTTTAGTATGTGTTTGGTGGGGTCTAACCGTGAGATCACAGTAGAATCTCGAACTATTTAGTCCTGTTTGAAAACGTTTAATGAAATAGTTTGGCACGCATTAATGATTTGCATATTCCGCTATTCAAAGCGTTGTATATGGGTAGAGTCTGTTTTTATATAAGTGGCACGTTCATGTGAACCCATTAGTGGTCTCTATAAAACGGTCGAGTACAGTGATATTATCGATTGTCCGATCAGTCGATCCAGTTTTGTGTCTGAACACTTATCTGAGAGGCATTCTGCCTGTGAGAAATCGAAAGGAATACGCGTTCACAAAAATAATTACCGAAATGGCTTAGAACAAAATTCACAAAGGCCGTCATCTTGCTTGTCTGATGGCAAATATCACAGGATCGAGAAGCGACGTGCTTCCAATCGATAAATAATAAAATGCTTATGATGATAAATGAGCAAAAAATCGAACAATATCCAATAATCGTTTATTGAGAATAAAAACTTTTCAATATTTACACTAGAAAATTACGACGTGTTTTATTTTTTTTATTTACAGTTCGCTCATGCTTTGATTTTCTTATCTCAGATTATTACAATTTTTGATAATCTCATTTGGAATGAAAATTGTTAATTAAGCTTTATTTTCAAAAGCAATTTTTTTTATTATTTTGATATTTACAATTTCGAAGTGTTTGTAATTGTTACTCAAATTTTTCTTTTTTGGAAAATATTTTTAATTTTATTATTGAAATTTGATGCGTGATTTTATTTTAATTCACTACACGCTGTTTTAAACTGTCAAAAAGTGTCCCCATAGCAAAATTATGAAAAAGGGTGAGATACTCCGATTCCTTAAAATCAATATTTTTTATGAAAATTAATTATGACAAAAATATAACCAAAGAAACGATAATTTATTTATCACCAAAAATTCAAAAAGTTTTGACAAATAGAAAAAACAAATTTTAAAAGTCTATTTAATTTATAATTCATTAATGGATAAAGGCGAGAACGCTTTTTGCAAAGATATGACTAATTGTAGTGATCCGATAATTGATAGCAAATAAAAAAAACTGACTTGTTTAAATAAATTAAATTAAAATTATTAAACGTTGTAAATTAAAATGTGGTAAAAATGTCGATGAAAATAAATTCTTCCGATTTCTTACTTTTTTAATTTTTTAAATTGTAATCGAATGAAATCGAGCGGACAGAGCTATCACCGCATTGTTCAGCGAATTGGCATCCGGATAACCCACTTGGACGCATCGAGTGTACCACCGACCGATGCGATACCGCCGACAGGACCAACACACTTCGGTGAGCCGCTGTGGGCCGTTTGCGGCGCCGACACGCGCCCGCATATCGACTGTTGGACACTGGAACCGACCGCTCATGTCCGCCAGCGACAATTTCCCGCACAATTAAAAGGTGCTGGTTGCCGCCACTCGGTTTGGTAGTCGGTACCACACTAATTAATCATTTGAATAGTAAATACTTTAATTGATTTGTGTCATCGATTTTATCAAGGGAAGTTCGTGAAAAATCGTTTGCAGCATTTGTATCAAATTCACAAATAAATTAACATATGAGTTAAGCTAATATAAGTTGGGTGATAATATTAATTTATTGTTCAAAATTTTTAAGGCTATAAGTTTTTGCATCAAGAAACGTTGCTGCTTATGAGTTTTTTGATCATGTATCACAAAAAGACATAAATAATAAAATTCTGTAGAAATTAAATTTTTTGATGAGAATATTTTTCATGTAGTTGTATTTGCAGTCACTTTATTGAGCGTTTTTAATTAATTTTAGGGAAATTATATGATCTAACCCGGTTGTTTGGAATTTAAATTCAAATTATTATATTATTATTATTGTTTTTTATATTTGAATTTCAATAATCTCCTCCCAAGATAAAAAGGAATTGACATTATTATAATCGACAATTTTGTTTTTGAATGACAATCTCTGATCTTTTTATTGCTTTATGTTTGATATATATTTGATATTTTAAAATTAAATCTTCAATAAAAGAAAATAATTAAAAAAACTTAATTTAAAAAATTATATATAAAATAATAATAATCAAATTTAAAATAGATTATTGATTTCATTCAAAAATCCGAACAAAGATGTTTTGGTTCAGGTTATTATTATTGTTAATTAAAAACTCAATGACTCATAGAGTCAATATTTTTACCGGCTTTGAATGAGTTAGTATGCCGATAGTGAACCAAAGTGTGTATTAAGTTAGTCCGAAAGGTGAGAGAAGAGAGAGAGGATTTGACAGTATGTATACCAAGTGAGCCGAACCGAGTTTTGAATTGTATAACTCGCTCTGATTGGTTGGTTTTAGTTAGCTCGAGTGAAATTTATATATAATATATATAAATATTAGACGTAGCACAAATGTAAAACACATTTTTTTTATTTGATAGTTGGCAATTCAGCTGTCAATCAGTAAAAAAAGTTTTTTTATTGATTGTGGAGTTTTTGTTTGGCTTTCGTTGAAAAATAGAAATACAAAAGGAACATTTTCGTCATATTTTGCTTTTTAATTTCCGCAAAGGGCAAAACGCATCGCAAGCTTATAAAAAGTTATGTGCTGTATATGGTGACGAAGCCTTAAAAGAGCAGCAGTGCCAAAATTGGTTTGCCAAATTTCGTTCTGGTGATTTTTCACTCAAATATGAAAAACGCCATGATCGTCCAGTTGAAGTCGATGACGTCCTAATCATACCAATAATCGATTCGGATCGTAACAGTACAATACGTGAGATCGCAGAGAAGCTTCATATATCGCATAAATGCATTGAAAATCACTTAAAACAACTTGGTTATGTTTAAAAACTCGATACATGGGTTCCTCACGAACTGAAAGAAACGCATTTAACGCAACACATTAACAGCTGCAATTTGCTAAAGAAACGTAATGAAAATGACCCATTTTTAAAACGATTGATAACTGGCGATAAAAAATGGATAGTTTACAACAATATCAAGCGGAGAAGATCGTGGAGCAGGCCAGGTGAAGCAACTCAAAGAACATCAAAAGCTGATATTCATCAAAAGGTTTTGCTATCCCTTTGGTGGGATTACAAAGGAATTGTCTACTTTGAACTCTTATCACCCAACCTAACGATCAATTCTGATGTCTACATTGAACAACTAACGAAATTAAACAATGCAGTTGAAGAGAAGCGGCCCGAATTGACAAATCGAAAAAGTGTTGCATTCTATCATGACAAATCACACACACACATCTTTGGCCACTCGGCAAAAATTATTGGATCTTGGTTAAGATGTTTTACCACATCCACCATATAGTCCTGACCTTGCACCATCTGATTACTTTTTGTTTCGATTTTTACAAAACTCATTGAATTGTAAAAAAATCAATAATGATGATAATGATGTCGAATCGTACCTGATTCAGTTTTTTGCTAATAAAAACCAGAAGTTTTATGGACGTGGGATTATGATGCTGCCTGAAAGATGGCAAATGGTTATTGATGAAAATGGGCAATACATTACAGAATAAAGTTATTTAGTTCCATGAAAAAATTGTCTTTGATTTTCTAAAAAAATCCGTAATTACAATAATAATAAAATAATAATGACTATTTTTGGTTTCTGTTGAGTCTTGTCCATGTATATTCTTCAAGTAATAATTTTATATATATATATATATATATATATATATATATATATATATATATATA